>JASFDC010000313.1:0-10259 GCA_036937075.1 Mycocalia duriaeana | reverse complement strand
TGTCGGAGGTCCGCCGGACCCGCGGGAAAGCGGAGACCGCAGGGGCAAGGTGGGGAGGCAATGGACATAGTAGGGAGCGAATGGGACATGAGCGGGCCTCCGTCGGAGTGGTGCTGGGAACGATGTTAGGGGGTTTGGGGAGTCCCCTGACAAGTTCCTCAATAGCTGGCCAGAGGAAAGAATCAAAATCCTTCGGCTTATTGGGGCCAGGAATAACACCAAGACAAATGATATTGCGCACCCAAAAGCGCACTTTGGGAGGAAGGTTATAGTTGTAAATAAGTAATGGCCAACAAGTTTGCTTTTGTTTCCGAAACAGGCAGAATCCATCAGTTGACAGTCCAAGAGCAATATCTTGTGGATCTTCAAAGAACTTGTGGCCATATTGCTTCCCATCGATTGTAACGTACATCTCGCACAAGTCACGGTAGTTTTGGCCATCCATAACATCCTTCATGTTGTCGCGTTCTGGCTTGAATTTTGAGCGGTAGCTTAGCTCATCAGCAAATTTTTTATTTTCAAAAACGAGATGAGGTGAGGAATGAGAGGGACATAAATGAGCCGTTTATGAGGCCTCCCTTGTGCATTGAAGCGGGGTTTCTTACAATATGGACACGAGACTAGTTCTGCAAGAGGCCCAGTATAGCAGCAGCATGATTGAATACAGCAGTCATATGGGATTGGTCGGAGCTTGGATAGGAAAGCTCCGCGGGATTTTGTGACCTTAAATGAGGTGAATATCACTTCTGGGAAAGCATATGGAAGTTTCGAGAAGGTGTCATCTGTCATATGAGTTTCAACTTTGAGGGCAAAGTGACGCAGGTATGCTATTTCCTCATCTGTAAGCTCTTCGGCTGAAATTATATGTATTAGAAAGAAAACTGAATAGGAGATGTATAATACCATACCAAAGTCTGCGAGGGTGCGCTCAAACTCTTCATTAATATAATCGTCTAAATTGAGCCCAGTATCGCAGCCAACACTCTCCGCATCAGAACCATCATCTATTTCCCCATTCCAATTAAAACCGCCATCACCATTATCTTCTGGATTGTCATTGCCGCCCTCCAAGCCAGACTCTTCACTGCTGCAGTTCTCAACCCTCACGTAGTTGCCAGCAGGTTGGGTTGTATTGGGGTTGGGAATGGGAACAAGGTGGTCTTCGTCTGCTGCGTGGTCAGGGGACTGAGGGGAGGGTGGGCTGTCAGCTTGTAGTGGTTCATTGATCATGAGTGGATTGTTGTCAGCTTTGCAACGCTTCAGTGGTGAGGTGTCTGTCATACTGCTTGGCCTCGAATGGCATCGAGATGTAGTGACATTCTTCGCAACAGACAGTGTCCTCCGCACAGCTTGAGCTATATGAGCAGAGGGATGAGCACGGCCCGTTCGGTGTCAAAAATCCGTTGCAGAACTAACTTGATTCCCACAACCACACGAGCATAAGGCCTTCGTCATCTTCAATAGTAAGTTCAATAGCGAAACTGCGATGTTGAACAATTGATTTTGATAAAGAGAAAATGAGATTTGACAATAACGACAATATGTTAAGACTCGGAAAAACGTGAAGTCAGCAAAAATGAATAAGAAATGCATGACGACTTAATAAAGTGGAGAGGGTGGAGATGAGCAGCATTGGGCGCTATACATGGCTCCATAACTGCGTAACCAACAACTACTAGTACCTTCAACATCCCAATCCTTTCTTTCTCAACATTCCCCCACTTATTCATCACCCTCCCCCTGCTCGCAGCTCAATGTCCACACCTTCACAAGCCACCGATAACTTGAATGCACCTGCATTTCATCAACATGATGGAGGTGTTGAGCACCAGTCCCGGAATGAAAACCATCAACCACTCATGAATGCTGTTCCAGAGAAGAGACGCCCTGGAAGGCCACCTGGGAAGGGCAAGAAACAAACAACGCCATTGGCGCTGTCAAACACTGGAAATGTCGAGTCAGATATCACGAAAGATACAGAGATTGCTAGGCTGAAAGGTACATACCTTTCCCATTGTCGTGAGATTGTTATCGCAGTCACTGATCAACCATGAATGCAGCCCAGCTCGGAAGGAGAACGTCAGCAAAAGATTGCTGTAGATGCTGCTCAAGGTATGGTACTCACCTTTAGAACTTCGTTTCTATAGCCCTGACTAATCGCTGGGCTTGATTAAATGTTTTCAGCTCAAGTCCTCAAGCAGATGCGTCTTTGAGAGGCAGCTAGTGCAGCTGAAGCAAATAACGAGAAGGGTGAAGAGGGTGCAGATGATATTGTTGCCATAGAACGTCCAAAAGGTGAAGCAGGTAACCAGAAGACAGGCTTCATCCTACAGGAAGCGATGAAGTTGGATGATAAGAAGATGTTTAAGGCCATTCAGGTGCGTGTGACATGAACTATCTATACATGTGTTGACACGTGCGATTTCCAGAGGTCCGTCCGCACTTTCGCTGTCCAGGCGTGTATTGACTGTACTCTCGACTACCAACACATTGAGCCCAAAAAGCTAGCAAAGGTTTACAGGATGGTAAGCTATCCATTTTTGTTATATCTCATCACTCACTCATGCATACCATCTTACTATAGACTCGAAGGGTTCATCCTTACATGACTAAGCAGCAATTCCCAAACGACTGGGCTGCTGCTGAGATTCTCAAGCAATACCTCAAGAATGTGCGCCGCTATGAGGTCAAAATAGGCCGCATGGAGAAGCGCACCAGTAGATGTCGCAATACAAATGCTACCGGGTCCGTAAGAGGAATGTCGGAACTGCCGTCGGATGTGCAAGTTGCGCAACCTGAAGCTGAAGGTGCCATGGATGATGAAAACTCTGACAATGCAATGAATAATTAAGCAGGTATATTTACATTTTATATATCATCTATCGACATTATTTTTCTCTGTTACATTAGTATTATTACCAACTGAATCGAAATGTTTCATTTAGTAGATGATAATATTCACTAGGAAAACAAATAAAAGTGTCCCTAACATAGTTGTTGATATTCACTAGAAAACCAAATAAAAGTGTCCCTAATGTAGTTGTTGATATTCACTATGAAACTGAGCAAAAGTATCCCTAACGTAGTTGTTGATATTTGCTACGAAACCAAGGAAAAGTGTCCCTAACATAGTGGGTAAAATTTACTAGGAAGCTTGATGAAACTAATCATATTCTAGTTCACCCATAAATCGGGTGAAATTAACCTACAAGTAATAAATATAAGAAGTATTATTACCCTGGTGAAATCAATCACTAGAGTAACAAAATTTATCCTTATTTTCACCCGAATCATTATTATTTCAAAATATATTTCACCATATCTTCGGATGAATCCCATTTTTTTCACCCGATATAGGGGTGACTTTCCTCACTTATTTCACCCAATTGGCCTAGTGAATTTAGCCTGTTGTGGGGCTTATAGTGCGAGCCTTTGTACAACCTTGGCCATTATATCAACATTATATTCTATAAGTTATAGCTGGTTGCAAAATAATATTATAGTCATTGGGGATTTGCAAAATTTTTAAAGATCAATGACTACCGTCATGGCCAGTCAACCTGGCGCCTTGCGCCCTTTCATCATCAGCAGTTTCACAGTTTGCTTTTTTACACTTTTAAAAGCATAAAAAAGCATAAAAAAAGTGTCAAAGCTAAAAGCTAAACGTATCTAGGTCTAATTTAAAAAAAGCGACCCTGGAGGACCCTGGCAACCAAATGACACATCAATGATTTCTATTGATTTGTATATAATTTCTAGATGATTCTACTATACTTTTATCTAAACTACACTTTTTTAGCTTGCGAAAATGCCAAAAAAGTCAAAAAAGGGTAAAAAGCGCAAAAGCAAACTGTGAAGTTGCTGATAATATTCATAGATAAATATCTTAGCTACTACAGTACCATTTTTAGTTTTTTATTTAATTGAGAGCAGACAACTGTTGGGCACTGTCCGATGGCTGCTAGTCGTAAATCGGGATTGGTTGGTCTTTTGCAAGAGGTAGTGTTGCCGCGGCTCGGCTCAGAAGCCAAGAGCCGGGTGAGCCAAGCCATAAATAAGCTGAGCTAAGCCGGCTTGATGGCTCGTGGCTTTAGCAGCTAATTATTTATTTAGAGCCGCTTAGATAATAGCTCAAGCGGCTCAAGCCGTGGCTCTGGTCCTAATCTGGCAATATCATCTTGATAATATACCACATCATTGCTGAGCGAGCGCTGAGCTCGCTTTATGACTTTAACTGCTATATATCCATCCTCTTCATCTTATTTGAGTTCCTATGGACCGGAAGTGATGGTCTGGAATACTAAAACGGTGTGCCTTTTGGTCGCAGCCATTGTGTAGAATGATTCTTGCAACATCAACAATATAGAAGTCACTCCCGGTCAATCGCCTATCCATCCTCCGAAATGCTTCCCACTGCATTCTCCACATCAATCTCCTGGATTCTCATTCTCGTTCAACGTTCAACGTTCAACCTTTACTTAATGACGCATGCATCTCCTCTTGGCCCTCCCGCCACTCCTCCACGCCATTCTCCTGCCATCAAACACAGAACCCTCGTCTTGGAAGGTCCAATCATATTGAAAGGATGAAACTCGCAAGAGAGGAAGAGAATCTGGAACAAGTGGAGCAGGATGTTCGCATGCTTCCAGGAAGCCCGATGCCGGTGGAAAAATGTTCTGCTGCTGTAGTCTCCCATTCTTTGGAGGAAGGGCTAGTTCGCAGATCCAATGTCTCTAGAGGTGAGTGTTATCCTTTTCCAATGCTCGCAACGTTTACTAATTTCTTCTGTAGATGTTGAAGAAAACTTCAGCACCAACAATGCCTTTACCAACTTGATCACCGCTGCCATCCTCGTCGAGCCCATCATTGGCGAGATTGGTATTTTTTAGTTCAATTAGTGTTCATCTCTAGCGGTATATTGCAAATACACCTCCATTTTCTTCATCACTACAAAGTTTTGAAGTTTCTGCGCCGTGGCATGCGTCTTCAACGTGTTTGATTGTTATCACCATTAGGCCGATCACTGGTCTTGTGGTGCGCTAACTGACAGCATAATTTAGCAGATCCATCGTAATGTGGCGCCGTATTTGACAGCTACCTTGTAGCTATTTATTATTTTGAGAGGAATATGCGTCATTCTGAAGACAGCCTTTTTGTCTTATTGTCTGATTAATGGTGAGCTACTTCTATAGATCCCCTCATTGTATGTTAGTTTTGAAATTGACAAACTCAATTTTTATATTTTGCCAGGCTCAATACATTACATGGTTTCACGAGGACTCCTCAGATACCTCGAGGCTCAAATTTCTATGTAATGAGGTATGTCTGCGGCTCAAAGCAAAAGCCGACCCCTTGTTTTTGGGCTTTAAATTCTGCCATTTTGCTTGTAACGCAGCATCTTCCTTCGTAACTACATTATCTCAAGCATGCCCGCTGGTTCTCGAAAAACAATGACGACAGTCATGCACTCTAATGGTGGCGCAGAGATGATGTTTGATGCTGCCCCATGTGTGTAGTCTACATTTTTAGTACTTTGATTTACTACTGCGCACAGCTGATTCATATTTAAACAATAGCTCCTCCTCCAGCAGGAACTCAGCCAGCTGCGGCTCCAAAAAAGAAGCGAGGACGACCACGGAAAAACCAAACGCAAGCAGCGCCAACTTACACCGACATACCCACCCCCACCATCCCCACCCCCACTACAACACTGGCGAATGTTCAGCCCGAACCAATTCCCCGCGACAACGACCCTTTCATCGATCGACATCAAACATTAGAAGATGACAGTAATTTCCCACCTAACCACGCCGACTATGACTCCCCCCCAGAAACTCCATTAGAATCCCCATCTTCAACACCCTCTCTACCCATCTCGCAGCTCGAGCGTTTGCAGTTGGTTGCTAGCCCCGCTACAACCTTTCCACGTTCAGGTCCGCACAGTCCTAATCGTGCACGTTCTTCATCCCCATCGCGTCGTGGTCCTGTTAGTAACAAGGGAAAGAAAGCAAGAGACTGTTGGACATTTTTCAAAGAGATTGGAGAGGAGCGTTATTGCATATTTTGTCTGTACGTGATTCACTTTCTTTATTGTTGATAAATTGCTATAAAATATATCAGTGAGCAGCAAAATAATCGCAGCAATTGTGACGAATTATATGGGTATAGTAAATCTACAGGCACCGGTGTCCTTCGAAGGCACTTGTATACTACCCATGCCGATGCCTGGATATCAGCATGCGACAAATTCAGGCTCGAGATAACATCTGAAGATCGACATTGCCAGCTGAAGATTTTGGAATATCGACGCAAGCATAACCAAGACTACACCATTTGTCATGCAGAAGAACCAACCATTCGTCCATACTCACCTGAAGCATTTGTGGATGCCATAGTTGAATGGATTGTTTCCGATGACCAAGTATACTTCTCTTTGATTATATATTACTTTACACTAACATTCTGATAGTCTTTAAATGCCATCGAGAACAAGCATTTGCGAGCAATTTTTCTCATGCTCCGCAAAGATCTCAGGGATAAAGATATCCCTCACCGTACGACAATACGTGACAGGGTAATGGAGGTATGGGATGAGCATTTAGAGCAGCTCAAGAAGGCGCTTCAGGTATGTTACTTTTGAAAAATAAAATTCATAATTTTTTAATATATTTTACGATAGAAATCTGTCGGAAAGGTTTCTTTCACAACCGATTTATGGTCAGATCCAAACTTAATTCCATACATGGCCATCACAGCGCATTGGATGGAATCAACGGTCGAACAGATGGCTACCGGCCCGCAAGTTATTCTTAATCTTCGTGCAGATCTTGTAGGATTTCACAGAGTGCCGGGTCGCCATGATGGTGAACATTTGGCTGCTGTATTCCTGCAAATCATTGACCGATTGCATATTCGAAAGGTCTGCCTCTTTTGTAATTAATAATTATGCATTTCTATAAACACTTCCACAGATTGGCTGGGTCACTCTTGATAACGCTTCGAACAATGATACTATGATGTATCAATTAGAACTCAGCCTTACCGAGCGACAAATTCCCTTTGATGAAATAGAGAACCGGATAAGGTGAACATCTATTTAATTCCAAATATTATTCATCTGATTACTTTCAAGATGCTTTCCTCACATTGTCAATCTCGCATGCAAAGCAGTTCTTGCAGCTGTAACTAATATGAAGTTTGCAGCTGACAACGCAGAAGACTTCAATCCAAACGAAGCTAATCGGGATCCTATTGCTACGGTCCGAACTCTGATCCGGATGGTATGCACATTCTTACACTGTGATCTCCATTTCATATCTGATCTGGAAATTTTATGTACATCCAGATCAGAGCTTCATCTTTGCGCAGAGAACATTTCTCTGAGGCAGTCAAAATTTGTAACTTAAAAGACCTGCAGCTACTGCGTGATGTTGATACACGATGGTCTTCCACATTGCTTATGATTGAGCGTGCGATATATTTGAGAAAGGTATTTTCTTTTTTTCATGCTATCCATTATTGTCCATAATAACGGTAACTGTGAAAGGCAATTGATAGGTTCCTTTCAAGCAATCGGGATCTCCAAAAGTATAAGCTAACGGCAGCTGAATGGGTGATGTTAGAGAATTATCAGAAAATTTTGCAGGTAAATGCGAAGCTCTAAGCCCGTTAATATCTTTACTAACTTAACCTAGGTTCCTCATGCATTTCAGCAAGTTTTATCCACAGAGAAAACACCTACGCTCTCTAATGTACTCCTCAGCTTCAAGAACATGATGAATATATGGGAAGAACTTAAGAGTGAAGTGCCGGCAGAGTATACTGGGGTGATTGATGCCGGCATCTCAAAAATGTCTGAATATAACGAGCGCATTTCGGATGTGCCCGTTTATGTTCTCTCTACGAGTAAGAATTAATTACTGTTACATCCATTGGCTAATGATCTACTGTTAATGACTTTAGTAATCAATCCTGCCCAGAAACTCTCTTTCTTCAGAAACCAAGGTGATCAGAAGCTCGCTTGGGCGCGAGGCTTGTTTTTTGAGCATGTGAGTTCAAGAGCATTAATTTCCTTCTATCGTATTTATTTACTGGTGTTCTATTAAAGTTAACTCCATATCGTGGAACGTGTAATATCAATACACCTGTACGACCATGTCAGCATGCCACCTCATTCTCAATCGATGATTCTGACAATGAAGATGAAATGGAATGGGCAACAAATCTACTACAAACAACTAATCGTACTGTTCCACAATTTGTAACCTTGAATGCGGAGATAGATGCATATCTGCTAGACACACAGAGTAACGCATCATTGAATCTCATCTTGTTCTGGCAGGTGGGTATTTTCTTCTCATATCAATGTATTTTTGTATTAATAAATCTATCGCTACATTCAGGAAAACCGTCTTCGATATCCTACGATATATGCCTTGGCTATGGATATACTTCCTATCCAAGCCTCAGCTGTCCCATGCGAGCCTGTTTTTTCATCTGGGAAGGAGACAAAGACACCACGACGTAACAAGATTAAGCCAGAGCTTATGGAGGCTTTGCAGATGTTGAAGTTCACCTTCAAGAAAGGTAAAGAGCTCAATTTCACGGAGGGGACAGGGAGGAAAGCAGAGAAAAAGTACCTGGAGACCTGTCAGAGTGATGATGCAGCAGCTCCGGAGGATCTTACATCGTTTATTAAGTCGTTATTATTGCGTAGGGACTGCAACGACGAAGACAGTGATGAGGCATAATTAAATACATATATTTTTCCATATATATTCATAAGCCGTCGGCTAAGCCGTGAGCCAAGCTTAGCTGAGCCGAGCTATACTATTTATGGCAGCTTCGCTCGGCTCATTAAGCCGAATTTCTTATTAGCTGCAAGAAAGCTGAGCTAAGCGGAGCGGAGCTGAGCCACGGCATCACTAGCAAGAGGTCATAATGGTATGTCACGCTTACTAACTCATGATGGGAACCGTTACCTCTCCTGCTGTGAACATATTTGGATGCTGAGATATATTTGTATTTTTGTCACGCAATAGTCACGATATTGGGTGTCTGAAGCACCTTTCATTGAATTTAAAGAGTTCCTTCAGCACAAGAGTTTTGAAAATTCGAAGATATAGTCTACAGATCATCTGAAAAATAAATTTTACTAAAATTCTGGAGAAATATTTCTCAAGGTAAGAAAATGGGCAATTAAACCATGTTTTGGAGCCATTTCAAGGCAATTTGAAACTTTCAGAAATTCCTATAATTTATCTTCTCGATAGATTTCCTATTTTTTTTTGTAGGAAAAGTGTACTTAAATATACTATTTCTATGGTCACCCAAAATCTTAAGAAGGTGAGATATCAGGAACTGCTCAAACTGAGCATTTTGCATTGCTCCAATCATTTGCATACCAACAACAGGCATGGTAGGCCCCTTTGAACCTTTGTTTGATCGTATCAGTGCTTCTGAGTGCCGCTTGCCATCTAATGCCGATTGCGAACCACCATGGAGCCTCCAGCGCCAACGACAACAAATCCTTCAGAGTTACTCAAAGTAAAAAGGGCCTATTGTTGGGATATGCTCTCGACATCATTATTCTAGCATACTGCGGACTGCTCGGTCATATCGGTCTGCGCATTACCAAGCAGATTACCAATCACTTACTCATCTCATTAGACTTAGCAAATACTTATTTACTATGCATTATTTCCTCATTTAGTACTTAGCAGAACATTCTAGATACTTAGCTAGCAGTATATAAGTCTGTAGTAAAGTACCTATTAAATATTGAATATTATATCTATTATTCGGTCCACTGCGCTCAACAGGTTATGGGCCCCGGCCTGTCAAGAATTACCTGTGGAAGTTATTCTTGCTTATCTTGTTAAATCATCCTCTTATCCTTATCTTATTGCCACTGCCACCACGATGTCACTATCATTCAAGCCATCATCGTATAACATTCCGCCGCTTAATGGGAATAATTACCATGATTGGAAATTTGCAATGCAAATGGTACTCCGCCGTCACGGAGCGTGGGATATTGTCACAGGATCAGCCAATGAAGGCACTGCCGCCTGGAAACAGAAATCAGAGGAAGGATTGACGCTGATCGGCTTATCGGTCGCACCAGATCAGTATGGATATATCCGTGATGCGAAAACCGGCCCGGAGGCATGGAGAGCATTGAAGGATATTTACGAGAAAAATACACGGGCACAGCGTATATCCCTGAAGCGGGCATTTTACAATTACGATCACGTGAT
>JASFDC010000312.1:0-10277 GCA_036937075.1 Mycocalia duriaeana | reverse complement strand
GCGTGCTTACGGCGTGGAGGGCGTGTAAGGGTCTGGCACGCCGAAAGTCGTGACACGCCGATTTCTGGTGGCCCCTTGATGTTGGAATTGGTAAAAACCAGCAGGTGAAGATGGAGACTCATCTCACAGACGACAGATAACCTATCACCTACTCCCCCTTCCTCTTCTCCTCCTTCCCTGCGTGAGAATCCTCTGGAAGCATAGTTGGAATATGCGTAGGAAGCGGCGGCACTAGGAATGCTTGCTCCAGCTCTTGAACCTGGACTTCTTAGCATGATGGTTGGATGGCGGCGGCATAAAAGTTGACGTGCGAGTAGTATGTTGGCGAATGTGAAGGAGAAGACGGAGAAGTGATGAAATAGGGCAGATAGTAACAGCGCTGCTGGTTGGTTACGATGACGTGAATAGGGAAGAGGTTGATGTACAAATAGATAGAAAGTATGACAGGTAAAAAAGGGCAAGGAGAATTAAGTAGACAGGGTCCTTGAACGGAAAGAATGATTAGGAAAAGACGCAAAGGAAGATAGTAAAGACGATAAACAATATGAAAGGCATATGTCCATTTTAGGTAATCAAGTCGTTGCTCAGTTGCTCGCGAGTGGCTACCGGAGCAAGTAAGTCACCGGACTATTAGGTCGGCTCAGCTCCTGAGTCGCCTGATCACAAGCGGGATGAGCGGGGTTCCTCGACTTTACTATTCTACTACTACCAAGTAAATACACTCTTTCAATTTTGTTATTATTCCACTATTCTACAAATTTATCAAACTTATTAGTAATCCCACCACCGCTATTCCGCTTAATATTCTTGTATATGATCCATGATTTTATTGTGCTTTAATGCTTATCTCCTTTTTATCAAAGTAACATCTAGATCCACATCAATCAAAGACCCTCTCCTGAATAACTGGAATGAGAATGTAGCCCCACTGATGCTCGATTACATCACAGTAGGACCTCATCCCACGTCGTGTCGTAAATGGAGACTCCTGGCAAATTTTTGAAAGATCTATGGGCTCGGTGGAGAAGAAGATTTTCAGGAAACCAACATCAACTTTTTGGCCTTTTGAAAGGAAATACTCGTAAGGACGTCCACCTCCACTGCCGAAACCAAGTTCTAGCCTTCCACCACTCATGGGTATGGGAGGATCGGTCGTAAATTGGGTTGGAGTCCCTGTCCCGTAATAGGATGCTTGGGGCCATGATTATCAGTCCATGAGTTTCTAAAGAAAGCTATAGAGGGACAGGAAAAACTCACTAATGCTCAGATCGCTATTGTCAAAGTACAGAACATTTGGATATAAATTCCGTTGCGAATTATTTGTCATTCGAATTCCATACATGTCTTTCGCACCGTCAACAATTTTAAGACAAACTTCGCCATTCTTGAGACAATTTTCGCTAATGGGCTTTTTATAGCAGCGCCCAGTATCAGGGTCTTTTTCAGCGGTGTTCACTAGTTTCAAAAATTCGATTTCGATATGCTGGTGAATGTCTTCCAAGTTTAAATTGTTGCTCTTCAAGTGGTGATAATAATGAGCAGCGCCTTGAAGAACAGCAAACAGCATCGGCGCATCTACTAGGGAATAGCAGCATGTCAAGCCGTGTTTATTCACATGCTCGTCCAGAATCAGAAAAACGAATAGATCGCCATCCTTCTTGAGCTCCAAGTCCGCAGTAGACCTATCTTCAGTTAAAGCAACTCTATATGGTTTGGCGCTCAAAAGAAGCGTCGCAAAAGCCGGGATAATTTCCGCAGTCTCGGCAATATATATTCTCAACTCCTGCCGAGGACTTGCTTTGGCCTGTTCTGCAAGTGAAACTTCCTTTACCTGGGGAGAGTTTTTGCTGAAACGCAGAATGCTGTGGAAATCTTTGACATTAGACGCGGTCATGAAGCCTAGAGAAACTCCTTTCATGACTGCGTCACTATTCGCATACACCTTGAACTCGGTATCGACACAAATTCCGTGAATTGTGCCAGCATCCATGACATAATCCCCATTCTCGTTCAGGTGAATATTATAGCAGCGATGCATAGCAGGGAAAACTTTATTGTCAAAGACAATCCGATTACGGTTGACTCCTTCCAGCTGAGGATTTTGGCTTCATATGTAGCAGTATATGAATAAAAGCGAATGATAAAAATGAAAATCGAGGAACCACTAACCCGGAAATAATATCCAACCTGTTCAGAAGCTGTAAATAAGTGATTTGATCGGGCGAGACCGTCTTGAGAACTTTGAGTAGCGCTTCTGTGAACTGTCCTCGTCTATCAAGTTCATAGGCGTGTTCATGCGCACCGCAGGCTGCAAGTAGAACATGTGATTCCAGACCTGTATTAGCAAAGCCTTTACCAGGTTTGCTAGTGCGACTGTGCCAAGCCTCCCTAATGCTCTTATCCAGATCGGCAGGGATAGAATAATTTTCAAGCCCGGCAGTACGAGATCGGAGATCTGAACTGCCATGGCGCGTCCCAGATCCGGAATGACAACAGTCCAGAATGACGGTCTTAAGAATCTCAAGTTACCCTCTGGCTCTAGGAATAATTGTAGGACGTACTATGTTATCTCCTTTGTGTTGCATAATATCATCAATGAGACAAGATATAGTCTTATCCGGAATCACGTGAACCTTATCGGCCTCGCTAAAATCCTGTGGGACAAGACTTTGTATTTTACCCTGGCCTTCTATATCCCATCCATTCGGAGTATCAATTTCCTGTCCATGGCCAGCATAATAGATCAAAATGGCATCTCCTCTATTAATACCATTCTCCTTCTGTTTAAATAGAACAAGGCGGTCAATGATATTCTTCCGAGATGCTTCTTCATCAAGAAGCATTTGAATGCGAGATTCCGGGATCTGTAACTTATTCTTCAGGTATTGTTCCATCTCCCTAGCATCGGATGCAGCACCGCGTAACTGGCGCCATTCAGGTAGATTTTTGTAGTGATCAATTCCGATGATTAGAGCAAACAAAGGTGGTTTATTCTTCCTGAAAATAGATTGCATTAATGAGGCCTTGAGAATTTATTAGAATGACACACCTTTTAATTCTTACTTCAGACTTGCTAAAATTGTCAAGATATTTCTTAGTGCTAAGTAAATTTAAATAAATGCGCGCTCTCAGTTCAAAGAAAAGTACTCACGAGTTCGGTCCGGACTGGATACTAGAACACCATAAATCACTAGTTTGAATGTAAAAAATGAAGTAATTAGCTAACCTATCGGAATTTTGATCTGACAACTTGAAAAAACTTTCGTTAACAGCGGATGCTGGCTCATCTTCGCGAACAGTCCTAAAGCTAAAGAAGATAAGTATAGGAATAAATGATGGCGTACGAATAGTGATATGCTCGCATGGGAAACTCACAGGTTCCAGAGCCATGAAAGTGAAGTTGCCATCTTCGTATTGTTTAGCAGAGAGCAAGAACGTCTACACGACAGAATCATTCGCTATTCTTCGTATATATCATGTTTTCAACGAGGCTTTGAGCGCCAGAAATAGAGTTTGTCTGTTATATGATTTTTCCGATTCAGCACGTTTGCCGCTCTTTGCTCATCTAATGAGGACCCTTGATAACATTAATAGAAGTAAGATTCTCGCAAAGGAAACTGGTGCTTTTCAGCCTATTTGTGTTTTTTTTGGTCGTATCTCGACTCTCGAGGGAAATGACGGCCATTGGATCGGCTCTCAACCTTCCAATCACAGGCGCTTCATTGGTTCCAATTAGTCCCCAGCATTTTAGTTATAGTCGACATCTTTATCCCCCCGAAGCGTAATTATCGTCTCCCGCTATTTTCAGGGGTCCTATCTAATAAAGCCGATTGACCAAGCGAGCTAAATAAACTCTCGAGGTAAATGCTCGTAGATTGGATGATAAAACCATATTCAAGGTCGCAGAAAACATGACTGAGACACCGGAGCGGTAGTGCGGCCATATGCAGGCCACATTGGATGGTATTTATGTAGATAGTAACAGCACATAGAATTGACTAGATTAGGCGGAGCTATAGTTAGATTAGGCGCCTGCCCAGTCGCGGTGGTCAGAGCTAGTGATACCTGGCCTCGCTAGCGCATCCCCAATGGATACGCGTTTTGCCTCCCCGCCTACGCGTGTATCAAACTTTTCTGCCCCAGCGTATTTCTATTAGTTATTAGTATTACTACGGACAGTTTACCTACGTTACATACGGTTACATATGGTTCGTCTATTACATAATACACACCATACGTAGATAGTTTGAGTTCGTCGTCTCTCTAGCCTTTACCTTTACCACTAGAGCTGACGACTCCCAGTCATCAATCCACCAGTCCCAGTCTCTCTCTGTATCAATTTCCTCATGTCAAGTTAGGAGCGGTTTGTTATCAATATTTTAAGTTGGGCGCTAAAATTATTTCGAGATGACTTGCAAGAAGTAGCTCTGATGCACGTTTTGGTGCGCATCCTAAACCGAAGTTCCCTCCTATCGAAGTCTTCCCTAGCCTTCTTTGTGTTGTTTCTCGCATCGCATTCCTCACCCTCGCCAACCCCGCTGGATCGTCCTTAAAATCTTCATAGGCTAATAGCTCCATCACATCGCTCCTGGAACACCGTCGTCAGTGGTGCGCTGTTTCCCCAATTATAGACTAATAGTCCAAGCCCGTCATCTTCGTCTATGAGCATGCACAGGGCAAAGTAGGACTGTTCCCTGGTTCCCTCGTACAAATATGGATACATAGTGTGATTTTGAGGTATTTAAAGGTTATCAAGGATGTGGAAGGAACAGTGTGGTATGTAAGTATTGGATAGGGAGAGTATCTTTATAAGCTAATACTAGCGGTGAGAAAATTTAGCTACCAGTTGATGATATCTATTCAAAATTTCATGCCAACTTTACAAAACAGAAGGGCGAAAATGAACGCATTATCTTCAACCGATTCACGTGGGGGAGGGGTCGAGGTGTTTGGCTTCCATATACCACGCGCGCCTCCACCACCGCCCTTGCCAGAATTGAGCTGAATTAATTTTTAATAGACTATCTGAACATTGTAAATTCGTTACGCTTCGATGTAGTATGGATGTTTGTTATATTAAAATATATATTTATTAGCTCAGTTAAGTAATATAGATAAATAGACCACAGAGGATACACAGAGAGTGTTTTGCGAAATAGGATATTCATAATTAGTACTAAAATATATACTACTGTAAAATCGATTGCCACCTCGGATATCGACGCTGGATAATTGTAAGTGAAATGATATGAGAGAATGAAGCCATTTTAACCGGCGCCGGTTTTCCACGTCGACTAGGGCCATGATCAAATACTGGATTCTGGGACAGCGCTGAAAAGTCTGTATATTCAGTTGAAAGAAATATAACCAGAACTCCAGCATCCATTGCTTGGCCATCTGGGAGGTAATATTGAAATGGCGGTGTCCCTCCCGCCCCATATCCAATCGAAAGATATTGTTTGGGCTTTAATGGATGATCAACGTTCCCATTTCCAGCTGTTGGCGGCTGATAATATGATGCTATTAAAGAAATAATTACGTTTAAAAATATGATAAGCGAGAGTTAAACTCACTTATGCTAAGGTCACTGCAGTCAAAGTAGAAAACAAAGGGATACCATGAAATAGATGAATTGTTTATAAGCTTTATTCCATACATCGCTTTTTCATCCACCACAAGGTCGACAACGCCAGCAGCATTCAAATTCTCACCCTCCGGGATTCTGACTTTTACCAAACGGTCATCGAGATATTCGTACTGAGCTTCTTCTTTTAGTTTTGTAAAATGGATATGAATGGGAGAGTTAAGAAGGGAATTCAGTCGTGTTTTCATTAGGTTTCTTCGGTAATGATCCGCATGAGAGAGCATGCGAGACACGCTTTCCTCGTCTGGGCGACAATGTATAATGGGTGGGATAAACCCGAAAGGAACTACAGATTTGGTGAAGACTCTGAAATTTATGTGACTATCCATCAACGCAAGATCAACGTCTGCCTCGTCAGGAGTTTCAACAATCGTGTATAGATCCCCAGAATCCCCGTTCAACACATTTTCAACGAGGTTTCGAACGATTCTATCTTCTGAAAAATGTATTCGCAAATTCATTTCAGACCCAGCATTAGGTTGCGGAGCAAATGAAAAAGCAATGGGAGCTCCAAGAGAGGCAATCTTACAGGAATCTAGAACGTGAAGAGAGCTCTCGAGAGCGCTGGGCTTGAAATTGAACAGCATACGGTTCCTGTGGACTCCCTCGCACTGTGGATTTTGTCTGAAATTCCGTTTATTATAATCACATTTAAAATGATGTTGAAAAATAAAAAATACCGTGGAAGCGACTGCATATTCTCCAGGAGACCAGCGTAAGTCATTTTATCTGCACCGAAAGAAAGGAGGGTATCGAGGAATGCACGGGTAAATACTCCGCGTCCGGATGTTTCGTAAGCGACTTCCTTCGCCCCGCACGCGGAGAGAAGCATATGGGATCGAAGGCCACTGTGGAGAAAGCCTGAAGCAACCTTGGATCCACGACAGGTGGGAGCTGTCTGCCAGATGTTTACATCCACTGTTTCTGGCAGTTCAACTGATATGTTGATAGAGCGGATGAGGTCACTTTGACAGGGAGCGGTTATACTACGTGTCCCTGAACCGGAGTAACAGCAATCAAAGACAACGGTCTGCGGGAGATTGTGAATACATCTTCCATGATATACCGACCTTCTACTTACAATATTATTGCCTTTGGTGATAGCGATACTGTCCAAAAGTGCACCTAGTGTTCGATCCGGTATACCATATACAGGGGGCATATTCACTTCGTCAGAATAGTCATATGGTATTAGCATCTGGATCTTCGAATCTCCAGCATCCCATCCTTTTGGAGTGTCCGTCTCGCCACCGTGTCCGGCATAGAAAATAAAAATTGGATCACCATAATCAATTGCTGGGTTTGTTTTCAAATTGCATACGGAATTTAATATCTTAGCTCTTGTAGCTTCCTCGTCGAGAAGGACCATGATTCTAGAATGAGGCACTTTCAAATGATTTTTCAGATACTCTTCAACTGCTTTTGAATCGCGGGTGGCGCCTTGTAAATGGTGACATGGAGGTAGATTCTTGTATTTATTGATACCAATAAGTAGCGCAAAGATTCGAACGCTGTCTTTCAACGGAACTACTTCTTCATAAGTCCTGAGAGAATTTCTGAGAAATTATGTTACTCGTTTCTGCAATCAAGACAGAAAATTTTTATAATTACTGAGTCGTGTCAGACGGTTCATGATTTGCTATTAGAGGTGCCGATGATTTATCCAGGGGTATATCTGATAGAAGAGGTTGGATATTGCCGGTATTCCAATTCCTCGAATGAACAGGAATCCTAGCAATTTGTAGAGAAAACCAGCGATAAAGAGTGTAAAATTGGTGGAGAACCATTGAGAGGGGAGTTAGGAAGAGAAATTGAGCTTAGGTTTCGTTTAAATATGGACTTCAAGCCGACAAGATAGGCATGTGTAAGCTTGCTGATTTCCTCGCGTACTGTGCGAGGTAAAGGTTAATTTGTGTTCGATTGATCAGTTATGGAAATGATCACAGGATCGATGACGTATAAGAGTCCATATATATGTCTATTTATTACGTAGGAATACTATACGTACTAGCATTGAGGTTGTAGTCCTATACTAAAGTTAGTACGTAGTTCGATGCGGCTTCTTTCGCCTTCAACAACTCAAGCTTCCGTCCTTGCAGCTGCTATGTTAATTATTGATCTGAAGATTGGCGTTGCAATTGCTGTGAGGGACAATGTTTGGCACCGCTGAGGCTTAGGGAGTCTGTGACAAGAAGTTGCTGTTGAAAGTGCACGTAGGCAAATAGGGTCTTGCAAAATCGGTTTTCAGTTACTAATCAAAGCACTGCAGTGATTCTATTCACACAGCCCTGAATCTTGGAGTCATAATCCCAGCTGATGTGCGTAAGCGCTCTAATTCGCGATAGATAAAATTGGATAACACACCTAGTAGTAGTAATTGGAAATCTATGTTTAGCAAAATTTGAAAAACTGGTAGTATATATACTGCTCGCTGAAAACTGTAGCCATCTCTTCGAATATGCTCAAGAAGATCCATTAATGAAAACTATATATTACACGAGGATCAAGGGAAAATAAAACAAGGTTAGCAGATTGATGGTATTGCCTCGAGGGATATGGACAGCGGTGGAAATGTCTGACGAGCGTCTAATCTGATTTTGCATAGTGCCTGATGTATTCTATTTGGAAACCCCTTTTCTCGAGAAACCGCGTCTATCACGATTAACATCCGATAAGCAAACCTTGGAAGTTGGCACCGCGCCTAAACCCCCTCCCCACTGATAGAACTGTGCAACCGTACTCTCTCTTTTAACGCCCTTGAACACGCTCAGTTTTACATTTCAATGGATAGCAACTTTAGCTTTGACTTGTCAAGGTTTGTATTTCCTCTTTCGTTGTCCCATTTCGTAATAATGCACGTAACGAAACTCATCGTGATTGCTTATAGTTCCCTGCCGATGCTACATCCTGGATCCCCAGAATACAGTAGACGGTGGTGCTTTGTCGTATGTTAGAATTTCATAACATTGAACTAACTACATCCCCTTACAGAAAATGCTTTATGAAAGGTAAGAATGTTGAAAATACATGTTCCTTCAAAATTCATCGAATGCAACCCTAGTTATGACGAGCTCGCAATTGCTGTAAGCATGCGATTTTCGATCTTTGGAAAGTCTGAAAATGCAGAAGATATAACTTTGAAAAAAGCTTCCTCGACGACATGGGCTTATAATGGCAATATTGAGCTGTATGTTACCGTTTTATTCTAATTCCTGTTCAAATTTCAGTCATCTAATACACCAGATATTCCTTCAACAATGGACTCATGATTTTGGCGCAGTTAGACAATGACAAAATCTTAGGGCATATGTTATTTCTAGGCTCAGAGTTTTCCACATTCACATCAATCTCACCATGTGAGGATAATGGTAAGCAAATCATGAAGTCATGCCAGTATTGAAATGATATGTCTCTGGGATCATTATATATAATTTATAGAAATAAGATGAAAATTTGTGATCAACAATGGAAACCTTACTCTCGCATTTTCATCGAAACTCTAGCTCATAGATTCAGCCAGTAACAATTTCCACAAAGACCATCAGGAGTCTCTGATGGATGGAGGAATGTTTTACATATTTTTGTGAAATTCTTTTATTAACTTTGGCATGTTCTATGCAGGTTCCAATGACACAGAGCTGGACCATTTAGAAGTGGAATTTACATGGGCTTGCTCTTTGACAGATGACATGCCATACAATTCTGATGGATGGAGGAATGTTTTACATATTTTTGTGAAATTCTTTTATTAACTTTGGCATGTTCTACGCAGGTTCCAATGACACAGAGCAGGACCATTTAGAAGTGGAATATACATGGGCTTGCTCTTTGCCAGATGACATGCCATACAATCCTCGTTTGCTGAATTATTTTGGAAACTTATTTCAGGAACACTTTCATCAATTGGGGAGCAAAATTGATATCAATAAGTCAATCTTGGCATATGGACAAGCAGTGGGGCTCTTGGCTGGGGATGATGTAAAACTTATGGGTTTTCTGCATGATGTTGGATTTGAAATGCTGGAGCATCATGAAGTAACCAAGAGTTTACCTGACACAATAAAGCCATTTCCACTCTTGAAATTGTTGTCAAAGGCACTCAAGATGGACATCCAGACATGCCTCAGCAGTTGAATAACCTTGCAGACTCTTATAGGATTTGCTTTGAGCAGACAGGAAATTTAAGCAACATTTCTGAAGCAATCTCATCACAACAGAAAGCAGTGCATCTCACTTCTGAGGAGGATGCAAACAATTTACCTAGGGACTTTGATTAAACTGAGCCAGGTTCCAACTGCCGCTTAAGTTTAAACATCCATAGATTAAACTACCTATTCTATAATTATACTAGGCTTACTAGCTCAGCCACAAGGAGTGTTTAATCGAAGAAATAGTTTAATCAGAATATGTTTAAACAAAGACACAGTTTAATCAATATTCTTGTCAAAGTTTAAACAGAGAAGAATCAGGTATATATGCTAGCTGAGAGGCAAAGAATGTTTAAACAAAGAACTAGTTTAATACAAATTCAGTCTAAACAGAGAAGAATTGGACCGTAGCTGATTAAACTGTGAGTAATGGTTTAAACAGAGTAGATTAATCAGGAACTTACTACTGAGTGGGCTTAAATGGA
>JASFDC010000311.1:0-10305 GCA_036937075.1 Mycocalia duriaeana | reverse complement strand
CCTTCCAAGCCCGGGTACTATCTGTTCAGCACCTGTCGACCTCTTCCCTGAAAGCGGTTCGCTATTGCACAGGTCCCTCAGCTTAGAGGATCAGGTTCCTATGCAGTGGGAGCGGATGTCTGTGGAGGATCAGTTGCTACTGCAGGCTGCTCATCAGCTGAGCTCGTCGTTTAGCCCTAGATTTCCGAGTGGTTTATTTTAACTGCAAATAAAAGCCTGAGTCGTTGTGGTCTAACGATATGTAATAGCTGTGACTGTATTATGGCAATGTAGATCAGTGTTCGGGCACCTACAAGCCACAATCTTTTCGCATAAAATTTTACATGGTATACATGACTGCTGATATTTGCCATCTTCGCTACAGTCCGACAGGCTGCAGCAGTTAATATTTCCTACCAGCAGCTTCTTCTGTCTGCATTTTACCTTCTTCAGTACACAATCCAAACCATCGACTTCAGCTAAAGTTCTCCAGTCAGGAAAATAAATTAACGAACGAGTGAAGAAAACAACTACGAATACACGCCTCCAACGGTTGCCTCCTCAATCACTATCGCTTGAGCTACTATCACTATCATCCTTGCCATCGTCATCCGTCCCACTCTCCTCATCGCTCTCCTCATCTCCACCAGCAGCCTGCTTCTTCACCGAACCGCCACGCATAGCAGCCATCTGTCCAGCAAGGGTATCTTCATCCGGATCGGAGATCTCATCTTCCGAGGGCTCTGCGTTTGCTGGGGGGTCTTCTACTTTCAGCTATAATGTTAAACATAGTCAGACTCTCGTATCAAATGAATGGTTGAAGAGCAAGGAAACGTACTGTAAGATCAACGGTAGCTTCCTCTCCAACAAACGTATCGCTAACGAGGTATATCTTCCATGTGAACAGTCCCGTATTCGGTGGGCCTTGGAATTGCTGTTTGTAAGAACGGTAGTCCCTGTCCGACTCGGGGTTGGAGTAGGGAATGTCGGTGACTTTGAAGGGTGGGACGACGACGCGGTTGGTTTTGTCGTCTGCTAGGACTACCCACCATGAGGGTTTGCGTTCCTAGGTTAACATCAGTAATAAGATGAGGGGCAGAAGGTAAAAGACGTACCCCAGGCCAATAAGGCGCATGAGCAGGCCCATTCGTCAAATCCACCTCTGAATCTGAGATCTCTTCAACCTCAAGTTTGCCAGTCAAGAATTTCTCATCCTTCTCGTCGTTCAATTTAACAATTCGCTTAGTCTCATCGACGCTTGGCTCCTTCTTTTCGGTTTTTACACTAGAAGTGGGAGGAGAAATGCGGAGCTTGACAATCATGTTGATCATGGATGAGGGGACGATGATGCGTTCGCCGATAACTATCGATAATAAATAAATAAAAGAACTAGAGAGATATTTGGATGTTCCCTTACCTTTGAAAGAAGCATCAACAATTTCAACCCTCCCCCACCTCTTGGCAGCCTTCTCAGCCTCACCCTTCCTCTCATCACCCCTCTCCTCCAACTTGCGCAAAACATCATCCAAACCGCCAGTCAGCTCCTCCACATCCTCTTGTTTAATCCCAGGGAGCTGGGTGGCTCGTAAGCGGTCACCCGAGAAAGGGGGAAGAGCCTGTGCGAGGTATGCGTGGAGGCGCATTATGCTTAGAGTTGGGAGGAGCCAGTTACGTGAGAGGGTGATGTTTAGGAAGGCGGAGAGGAGGTTGGGGGTTTGGAGAAGGATTTCGGCTTGTTCTGTGAATTGGTTTATAAAAATAAAGTTACGGATGGGCGAATGGTTACTTACCTTTGCGTAACGACGCATCCTGAACATCAATTCTCAAAAAATGCGCATACAGAAGAACCAGTGCTCTTTTTCTCCTCTCATCCATCTCCCCTTGGCCATCCTTCGCGGCTTTAACAACTTGACCCCACTTCTCTCCCGCAACACGTTCAATCTCCCCTTCCAGTCTCTTAATCTCGACATCCGCAGAAGACTTAACCTTGCCCGGGAAATCCCATTGATACGATTTGCCTAAAGCACCGACGACATCTTCCATTGGGGATTCCTCTCTGAGGGATTTGAAAAAGGCGGCGGCGGAGCGGGCGTGGATGCCGTCTTTGGTCTTTTGACGGGAGCCGAACCACCATTTACCCTGTGCGAGGTTCGTTAGTGATTGAAGGGAAAGGAGGGTCTGGAGAGAGACGTACGACGAGAGCTGGCAATCCGATGCCGAAGAGTAATCCGTAAACTCCAAGGACCCATATATTATTTTTACCCTCAATCACCCACTTGGGGAGTGCGATACCCATTGACATGCGTTGGGGACCATCGGGGTTGTTATATTTTTGCCAATTTTCGCGGATGATGGGGTCCGTTAAACTGTGTGTTGTCAGGTTAGAGGCTAGAATGGAGAGGGAGGGAGGAACGCACGATTTATACGCCTTTGTGATTTCGACGAATTTATTTTGGATTTCTTCTATCGTTTGGTTGACGGTGAGTTTTACTTTGTCAGGGTGGCTGAGTCGTAATGCGTCAATCGTAGGCCGAATAGAAGGGGGGGATGGGAGACGTACTATATCCGGGAGAGCTGTTTGAAGTGGGATTTGATTTCTTTCTCTGGTAGATCCTGAAGAACGCATTGTTAGCTTGATGTGGGAGAAGGATGGCATGCGGAGTAGCGTACAGATCTGATACCGAGGATTTCAAAGGGATCGTATAATTTGCTGTCGAGTTTTGTATTCGATACTTTGTAACAGATGAATGCGAAAAGCGACCATCCTCCAACGACCAGGTAAGTTCTGGTACAGGATCCATGAGAGCCATCCCATTTCCCTTAGACTATACACATGCTCACTTTGTTGATAAATTAGGAAGAAAAGCAAATCCCCTCTCCTGCTTCATTATACGCTTTCGTTGTTCTTGACATGCCTGGCATTCACAACCCCGTCCAAGTGGTTTCGCTATGGACGCCATTAATAGATGCTCGGCGCAAGGAAGAACGTAACATACTAGAATTTTTAGAAGAGCCAGAGAACGTCAATGGGACCAAGATGAGAGCCAAAAAAGTGATGAGAAAGTATGCGGCCATTATTCCGGCCTCGTCATACTCGTAGGTCGCCATGCTGGCGGATTAATAAGGGGTCTTGAGAGTAGGTAGCCCTAAGCTTGCAGGAGAAATCCAGTGGAATGTGTCGCGAGAGTAAGAAGGGAAAGATGGAGGCTGGTGTAGAAGCCGTCGACGTGTTCAGTGCGCTGGCCATAATTTTGTGACTAGATCAGCGTGACATCACGTAAGATTAGATTGAAGTTTCATAACCATCTTCAGGTCAACCTGTGCAGATCTGCTAACCGGCTATAGGCGAAATGGCTGCTTTCGAGTCACCCATTCTGTCCGTAATTCTAATGCTCCAACTAATTTCTGGCCTGCGTTCACTCGATAGTTTTCTCTTCTCTTTCAATAGCAAGATTTTCGGCCGCCTGCTTTGGACGACGTTGAACATGTGAAGAGATTCAAGAGCTAGACATTTCCTCCAGACTCGAGGGAGATAACGTTCAGACAACTCTGGACCATTTTACAGAGTATAGACCGAACGGCTCACATCTCTGACTTGTCTCAAAACTCGCTGGTCTAGCATTTTATCATTGTCATTTCGATTGTATTTTAACCTCAGACGTCGATTACCTCCACATTGTGTTGTGGCAACACTCGGCATGCCTTCACAGAAGTGGTGGGACTCATTCGAGAATCACAGTTTGTGGTTTGACGAGGACGTGGAGCTGCAGATAGGACCGATAAAGGAATACCCATCAAGCAGCTTTTGGAAAATGTCGGCATTGAGGACTCGCCAGAGAAGCTCGTACATGATGGAGCGTGCTGGAATAAGGCTGGATAGTTCGCAGACTGCAATTTAGGGGATTTGCTGGAAAAGATGCTGCGGTACCGACCCAAAGACAGAATTAAAATTAGCGATATCATTTCTCATTCTTAATTTGATTGCAACCAAATCCCGCGTATGTGGGTTGAAATAACCCGACCATAGGCCAATGACAATGATACTTTACATTCAATTTAGTAACTTCTACATACTAGTAGAACGCTCAACGGATCTTTTACATGACATTCCGAGGCATCATTCAATATCGTCGGTAAATATGACTTCAAAAATTAAGAACACGTCCTATTCGCCTGGAATCCAGTCTGCCTCAAATTTGCTTCACAAAATATTGTTCTTTCATATTCTAGTACTTTTGATGACTGGTGGAAGTGCGGGCATATGATCTTTCATGTCTTTGTTAGTATATCGGTTAGTACACGCGCCTGTCATAATAACCTGGTTTATCTGTGAATATATCGCGCGCGAAAGCTGGGTTCGACTCCCAGACAGAGAGGCTTATTTTTTCACTTATTTTTTGGGGTTCAGAACATGAAAATACAGTCGGTTCGATAGTTGTCCTGTGAGTTATAGTGGGTTATTACCACCAGCTATGGCTTTCAGTGAAATGGTTCCTACCTGACATTGATCGAACTGAAGGCTATAAATTAAAATCAACATGCGAATAGCTTGATAAGAAGATGAACTGCCTACACGGGAGGATATAGTCTCATGAGTGATAGGCACTAAATCAGACCTAGCACGAAAAAGAACATCGAACAATAAACGCACGACGGGACATACTTGTAATGGGTTATCAAGATGTTCAGTAAGCGCTAGTGCATTTTATGAGTCGAAGGCATCCTATCCTTGCTGAATGTGCAATGATCGGGAGAGATACAGGAAATAGATTCATAAATATTACATATCGAAATGGGCAACACAACCGTACTTCTAGGAAATACTCGCAGCCGGCACAGGATGTAGCACCTACACAATATCAAGGCTATCAGATCCAGCTTCTGTCATATTGACCCAGAGTCCACCCTGTTGTAAATTGTCACATGTTCGATCACAGATACTTTATCCCAGAGCAGAACTCACCTTCAGATGCATCGTCAAATGATTTTCTAGCCGAATCTTTTCCTTCCCCTTGCGACCACCATCTTTGGCCCAACGCTTTGGTGCGCGAGATGAAGGAGGTTGTGCTTCGGGTGCGAGAGAAATGTCGGAGAATTTTTGCAAGAGTCGGACAAGGAGGAATGATATTTCATGGTAGGCAAACTAATTCATGTATTGTTAGAGTCTTCGTGTAAAGACGCAAGATGCGAACATGCATACCTGTTGACCTAGACAAATTCTTGGTCCGGCATTGAAAGGTAAAAATATAAACGGGTTTGTAGTAAGGTATTTATGGAGCCGTTCATCCAAAAACCGGTCGGGATCGAATTCGAGTGCTACGTAATAATATTAAAGGCAATTAACTTGGCTGGTATTCATTTCAAAGAGCACTGTAGCCAACGTACCATCAGGACCCCATAAGTCAGTCCTTCTTTGCATATAAAACACTGAATATGGGACCCTAAAGTTTTCAAAGTAATTATAATGTTAAATGAAGAGAATTTAGAGAGAACTAGCCTTGTATCGGCAGGTATATATAGCGGCTTCTCACCAGGCGTTTTGGAAGGCCACAATGTTGGTTTGGTCGTCGCCCTACAAGAGATAATAATATGCTAACACATTCTCTTCGGCATAGCAAATTTTAATACCTGATGTTAAAGGGACTAAAGTTATCCCGGACAACATTTAGTTCACAGAAGATGTAAAGTAAAAGATTACCTACACGGGAGGGTATAATCTCAGAGTTTCTAAAAAAACAAGCATTAGATCTATAAGCTTCCTTCCTGAGATCACAGAGGACGAACCGTTGATCACAGCCCTCAGATATTTCATTTCGCGGAAGTCATCATATGAGGGTCTCTGGTGAGCACCAATCTTCTCAAGAATTTCGCCACGGAGGCGTTGGAGTACTTTGGGATGTTCCGCTAGAAGGTAGACGGTGAACGACAGAGTGCTTGCAGTCTGTATTGAAATCGCCGTCAACTCTAGTAATGTAATCAATAGTTATAAGGAGAGTATCCACCGTGTCGCGGCCAGCCACGAGAAGCGACATTATCTCATCCCTTAAAATCGTTTCGTCTATGTAATAAATTAGATTAAAACTAAGTCTAGCGAATGACCTTGCTTACCATCAGTTGAATTCACCAAAGTATCTAACAAAGTTTCGTCATCAGTTCCTTCTAGGCCTTCGGTTTCAGCAGATTTCGCCGATTGTTTCGTGTTCTTCTTTGTCACAGCTTCCGAAACGATAGGGTCAATTAGATCTCGAACGACCTTCATAGGACCCTTCATCTTATCTCCCCATAGTTCCAGCAAAGGCCAATGTTTGCCCAAACGTAGCCTGTTAACAGTAATAAACTGCGCTTTGGAGAATGCTTTTGTGAACCGAGTTGCTGCGTCGGGAGTGCCTGAAGCGGCTACCTTCGCTTGTTCGGTGTAGAAGGGGTATGGAAGACCTGAAGCAAGAGATTTCACGTCATGTCCAAAGAGAAATTCGGTGGCAGAGTCCAATGTAAATCGGGAAACCACATCCTTTAGCAATATGAGCTTTATAATAATTGAAGCGAAGGAATATGAATAAATTACTTGGAAGTCGACCGGGTATCCTTCTTTCAGCCTTTCTTTGATCTGATTTAGAGCATCTTCAGCGTGGCGGTCGAAATTGTCGAAGTGACTTATGCGGTCCCTGCTGAAGAAAGGTCGCGTCATAGAGCGATGAAATCTTAAAAAACTTAGACATCGAAGGAAGGTAGAAAAACGACTATAATTACTTCCACAAATCCCCTGCAGTGAAATAATGCATGAGTAAAAGGTTCAAGCTCCAATGTGCATGTGAAATACCGTCTGCAGCAAAAACGCCAGTACCAAGTAAGGGATATAGAATCGTCCGGAATTCTGATCCTTTGAATAACAAGAGGTTCAACGCCCATGGGGTAAAGACGTTCAAAGAAAACTGACCTTTCTCAAAGTTATCAACTTGACTAGCGAGAATGGCCTTTAGAAGGAACAGTTAAATCAGCCTAAAATACAAACACTCAGATGAAATTTACCTTTATGTACTCTGGCTCTGCCGTGACAATCTGAGCATTATATGAGTCATAATAATCTCTTGAACACGAGAGCAAAATTATACCCTATTTCCATACAGTGCTCTCATACCGAAAGTGTATCCTCCCAGTCTTTTAAAGAGCGCCTCATTATCACCTAGTAACATATGTTCGATATTTAGATTAGAGATCGAAATTTAACAGGAATGTACATACCAAGGTATCCTATCGTTTCGTTTGCAATTTCGCCAATAATCGTGGCTATTCCCGCAGGAGTAGGGTCAAAAATGTAAGTTGGAATCTTGGCGCCTAGTTTTGCGGCATCCCGATATTCCATGAGATCCTTAAACAAAACTTGAAGACGAAGGACCACCGGAGTGCTGGCAACCAGAACACAAGTTATTACTGATTGAGGATAGTGGATGTCCCAGAATGACTGGATCAGGTAAACGAGGAGGTACGCCAACAGGGGAGGCCATATGAGGCTAGGAGACCGTTGTATGAGATAGGTTAATCCGGGAGATAGCTGCATAACGTTGTTCAACACTTTCCAAAGTTAGGATGCTGATGGCGGGGAAACCTGACTGGGTGAGATACTATATATGTTGCCTTCAGAAGATGCCGTAATAGGCTTTGATGTATAAA
This sequence comes from Mycocalia duriaeana, assembly GCA_036937075.1. Taxonomy (NCBI): domain Eukaryota; kingdom Fungi; phylum Basidiomycota; class Agaricomycetes; order Agaricales; family Nidulariaceae; genus Mycocalia; species Mycocalia duriaeana. The sequence goes on along the minus strand of JASFDC010000311.1, from coordinate 2,655 downwards.
CCGCAGCAAGCTTTACTCTTATCAACTTGCTGATGACCTGCTGATGAACATGGAGGGGGGCCGCGTTCCGCAGTCGTTCTGACTGACTGCGTAGTGTAGTTCTTAGACCTTTTCAAAATATATAATATACCTGATAGATACGTAACGCGTAAAATCTAGTCGAGAATCAATACGTGGTTTTCGTCAGTGCTGCACTAACAGAACGTGGCGTGCAACAAAAAGAAAATTTCAAGTTTGAATTTCGACATCAGATCAGAAGCCGGAATATATCACCGAGAAGTAGCATAGTTAAAGGACCAGAGATAGTAGACTGGAAGGAAGGGAATGAAGGAACAAACCTTCGACAGTAACATGTAAGTAGGCCGCAGGAACTTCATGCGTAACTGGAGGAGATGTTTCAGCTATTAACCGCCAAATCATATTGTCAGAAGCAGCGCTGAAAAGGAATAGACAAAGGCGGGACAAGGTACAGAAAAGAGACATCGCTTGTGTGAGACACAGCCGTTGCTTAATATCTTCGCATATATAGTCCGAGATACTGGACTTGAAGTTCTTCATGTCCTCATATATTCACTCGAAGAGTTGAGATAAACTTGAGTTCTTCAAATATATCTTCAGAAAGTACCATTGCATCAGCGAATATAGTCAGTAGGGTGGTGTTTGGGTGAGACAAAGGAAGGACCGTCAAACAGAAGACACAGGCGGATATTGAGAATGTGCTGGAGAGTATCTAGCAGGAACATAGGTGAGGTGTCGTATCGAAGAGCAGCATTGGGAAAGAACTAGCGATGGTGGAGTCGAAGTAGGGAAAGGAATGAACAAGATTAATACACTAAGTAACTTGTTACCAGAGGACTTGCAGAGCATCTTGAAGAGTCGGTTGTTAAACCAGAGACTGTTATATTGTCAAAGCAGCGAAACGAAAGTAGTTCTGACTGTAGAGATAGCGCGGTGGTTCGGGGATGGTGATGGGAAAGAACAGAGTTTGAATCGTGGGCCGCGACAGTTAACCCAGAAGGGACGTCACGTGTACGCGTAGCTGCACGGCGCTGCTTCTGCTAAATCAGTACCTTCAACCCCCACAACATGGTCCTAGTCCTAGTAATCGGTGACCTGCACATTCCCAACAGAATCCACGACCTCCCTTCCAAATTCAAAAAACTTCTCGTCCCAGGAAAAATCCAACAAATCCTATGCACAGGGAATGTATGCGATAAAGAGACGTATGATTATTTGAGGACGATTAGTCCGGATGTGTTTGTTGTTAAAGGGGATTATGATGAGGTGCGTACGCAAGGTCCGAGGGAGGGAATGGAAAGCGAATTAATGGGCGCTGGCGCAGAATACGACGTTCCCACTGTCGGCGACTGTTACACATCCGCCTATTAGGATAGGTGTTATACATGGACATCAGTGCATTCCAACGGGGGATTTGGATTCGTTAAGTGCTATTGCGAGACAAATGGATGTAGATGTTTTAGTTTCTGGACATACCCACAAGTGAGTTGAATTCTATCTTTAAATTCAGTCCGACTGACGACAACACAAAGATTCCAAGCAATAGAACACGATAACAAATTCTTCGTAAACCCAGGCTCAGCAACAGGCGCATGGACAGGGCTATACAATGAGTCTGTTCCCTATCTCCCCTCCCCCGTTGCGCCTTCCACTAACTCTCCCTTCCCTCCCGCAGAGACCCAACACCCTCCTTCGCGCTAATGGACATCCAAGGCCCCGTCGTGGTAACCTACGTGTATCAAATCGTCGAAGGCGAGATGAGGGTAGAGAAGATTGAGTGGAGGAGGGAGGTGGATGTGGCTGCTAGGACGCCGGGAGGGGCGCCGCCTAGTAGTATGCCGCAGATGATTCCTACGCCTGGGAGTCCGGCGGGTGGGGCTGGGTGGTAGAGTTTTGCATTAAGGATTGGTATTGTAGGTGCGTTAGTCTCTTGTTTTTCGAGTGCGATGGATGCTGACTGGGTTTTGTTGGTAGATTATGTAGGACTTGGTTATTTATTTTATTCTGCTTCAGGGCAACATTTTCAGTTAGTTGTGGCTTAAGGCAAGATGCAAAATTCAATCGCGATATGTTTAGAACCGTTTTTGAAAGAAATGCGTCTCTCACAAATCTCACATCATGACGTCTCTCGCAATATGTCAAACCTCAACTTCTCCAGACAAGATGATTGCGTCATAATCTCCAACGAATGGATGGTGACGAAAGAAATACTGGAAAATCAAATTCCTCGCTCGTGAGTCCCGGAATTATTTTGGGTAATTGATAATCACATCCCTTCTCTGGTAGTAAATCAAATCGCCAATCGGCCATACTTGAAGGCCATGGCTAGTGCTTTGCTTCTGGGGGCTCCAGGATCCGTTGTCTTCTGGCAGACACGGAATTACGATACCATGGTTCCAGAGCAACTCCAGCTACCAAAAGCGATACTTCCTTGCCACCACTATGTAACCCCATCAATAAAACCAACATCTTCGCCGGAAACCTATAAATAGCTGTCAAGTAGCCGTTCGCCCCATCATATCATCTCACGGATAGCCACTTATTCTTGTCTTTAGTCTAGTATTGCGCAGCGTAGCGATACGTCTATAAATTGCGTCACGCGCCACCACGACCTCGTTCCCTCCCCCTATCATGGTT
>JASFDC010000310.1:0-10318 GCA_036937075.1 Mycocalia duriaeana | reverse complement strand
CTTCTCACGATCGAGGAGATGGCATCTACAACTTCTGTCGCTGATGATTCTATGTTGGATTTTACGCTCTCCGAATTTAGAGCTGGACCAAATCCTGCCGCCCCAGCTGAAAGTCATCACTCGACAAGGATGGAATCGATAACTGTATAAACCTCGCAGTGTTTATGACAGGGTTCATTCACTACATCGTGAACGCTCTGGAAAGTTGGTTCCTCGACCTGAAACTAACGACCTGTTGCGCAGGGCTATAGTGTCAGTCGACGCAGCGATATCTTCCCGTAACTCGGCGCTTTTTGAGCTTTCGCAGGAAGCAAGACGGGAAAGATATCACGATGATCTTCTGACGTATATACCTTGGACAAGAAGCTGGTTACGAACGGTGTGAAGACCATGTGTTCTATCCTTTAGGGAGGATGTTCGAGAATATAAAAGAGACACTGCTATGCAGCTATGATGACCTGGTTGTGATGAGATCATAGCATATCATTATATTATCATTATTATTGTGGGTTAACATAAAACGCGTAATTTAAAAGATTATCTGAAACAGGATAAAATAGCGTCCGCTTAAACTATATGGCAATCATCCCTTTAAGCAGGAAAGGCGGGATACTCGCTGTATCTGCTACATAAAATGGCTTAGCTCAAAGACTACCATATAAGCCAGAGCAGGATTAGAACAACGGCCCGTCCTACAAGCGCAGTGACATCTTATGATTATGATTATGACCGCAGAGCGCTTGCTGGTTTCGAGTTCATCCTCGTCATACTTATTCCTCGATACTCACGTATAGTACATAACCTGTAATGCGCATATCTGCTATATCCAGTCATAGAACATTAAATTCTCCATCGGTATCCAATTCCAAATTCTTCCGGTCCCCCATGATCGATTGATCATCAGTATTAGTCAACAACCAAACCTTTATAAAGAGCCTCCTCCAGTTCCTTCCAAAGAACCAGTCCACCCATATCAATCCCATCTTTGGGTATAACTTGAACTCCATAAACAACGCCAACACCCATCTCAAGATCCAAAATGAACTGTGTCCCAGCCCAACCACCCCAGGATACCGACCCAGCCTTTCGTTTGCCTGGGCGGGGTGTGGTGTTGATACATAGTCCAAGGGTGAATTGGGAGTCTGTTGTTAGACGGAATTCGTTTAGCGATGGAACGGCGCTTGGGGGTAGAGATGGGGTTGTCAGGAGTGAGGCGATGGATTGGGCGGTTAGGATTGGATTTTTTGCGATACCCGCTGTTGTGGACCATTAGCTAAAGGGAAGTAAAACTGATGTTAACTACGTACCTTTAATCTGAAGGAGGTGGCGCAAAAGCGTCATATAATCACGTAACGACGATGTCAATCCGTCACCTCCAAAACAGACTCGCACTAGAACCTAAAAGTAAGCAAATATATTGAAAGCAATGTAATAGACCTTACCTTTCCCGTACTCGCGCTCAACTCTCTTGACTTGGTCAATTAGAGGGACTGCTTTCGCATCTTCCTGCCTGAACGATAATTGCAAGGAATTGCGTTGCATCTCGGGAGTAACGTAAAATGAGGAGGAAGTCATTCCTAGAGGGGTGAATATATGTTCTTGACTATGAGAAATGTCAGTTTAATGATGAGTGAAGAAGGAAGCTTGTACAAGTATTGCTGTAAGGTTTGTCCTGTGAGTCGTTCGATGACGAAGCCTAGAACATCTGTGCTATATCCGTAAGCAACTTGGGAAAGTCGGTAAGTGATATTAATGCGAGTCTCGCGGTGGTGTTGTACGCACAAGCTGTTCCAGGCTCGCAGCTCAACGGAACGCCAGGATAATCCCCCTATGAGACCAGCAAACTATTAATTATGAGTTATCCTGCGATATTAACAAACTTGCCTTCAACACCCGAAAAAACTTCACCACAGCTGCATTCCCCTCTTCTTCATACGTAACCTCGTACGGATCCCCGGATTTACCACCGTAAAACAACCCACTCGTATGATTCATCAAGTGTAACACCGTAATATCATTCCTAGCCGGCTTGAAACTCGAATTTTCCACTTGAGCGTTATCTAGGATTATGGGATCTTTGAGTTCGGGAATAATGGAAGAGACGGGTGTTGATAGAGACAGAGTGCCCAGTTCGATGAGTTGAAGAGCTGCAACCTGTTCAATGTTCGTCAAACATGCTCGAACGCTTGAAATTTCACGTACCGATGTAAGCAGCTTCGTCTGACTACAGAGCCAAAAGTTGGTATCCACATCCACTTTGCCACTTAAAGGATCTCCAGGAACTTTATACCCAGCTCCGGCTGAGTAGATCACACCATTGATATCTGTAACGCCAAACGCCGCGGCTGGGACTTTCCCCTCTTCAACGGCTTTGTGCTGTGGTTTCTTTATCAGTGGCCATGGTAGACGTTTTGTGCAAGTGAGTGATTACCAAGATTGCGTGAATGTTGTCTTGGCCGGTTTGTGATACTGCCGCCATTGGGAACTTAGGAATTGAATATTGGTGGGATCGTAATGGTGAATTGACTCATTTGTTCGATGCTAAACGTTGTTTACATAATTTTGGACTAAGTTGGTAATACACCCCGCGTTGGTTTTGATTATCCGAGTACATCGATTATCAAAAATATATATCCTATTTTAGCTATGCCTAAACTCAGTACTCAGTACTCAACCTTAGCAATTTATATATGCTTACTGTTCCTTAAGTATAAGTATAGTAAACGGCGCCGCGCGGAACTTTGCATGAGGCAACATAAATTACAATTTCCATTATCTGTCCCACTATGCAGTGTATGCACCAGATTTGTCCGAGACTTGAACGGAATCCAAGATGCTAACTTGTGCTAACCTTAGTTCGGTACAATGCGCAACTCTTTCAAACTTCTTTGTAAGAAATATATTCTGTAAGCAATTTTGTTACTCAGCTATTACGATTAACTCACGTTGTATTTCTCAGCAACGCTATTCTTAATTCATAAGGAAGTGGCTCTGTACCAACGTTTTGTATATAAAAGAAACTAAATGACGTATTTGATATTTCAATACTTAATCGGCTATTGCTTAAATTCGAATTATATTGCCAATATGCCTAAACATATAACACTATATGACGTTCCTGGCCAGTTTCCGGGAACCGCTTTCTCTGGAGCTACATGGATTACGAGGTGCGAACAAACTATTCTTGCAAGGATTAATAAATTTATTTTTACTATTTAGATATTCACTTAATTTTAAAGGGCTCAGCTTTGAGACTGAGTGGGTTATTATTCCGGAAATCGAATCGGTTTGCAAGAAAATTGGCGCATCTCCTACGGGACTTCGCCCAAATGGTAGCCCAAGTTACACACTTCCCGTTATCAAGGACCACTCTGCGGGGGTTGTCGTATCGGATTCATTCAATATTGCAAAGTATCTCGATAAGACGTATCCAGACACCCCACAACTCATCTCTCCTAATCTACACGGCTTATATGAAGCTTTCTTACTGGCACATCCGGGAGAAAATGTTTCTCCTGTATCCCGAATTGTCTTTCCAAAAATCTTCGCCCACTCCGATCCAGCCACGCAGGCATACATCAGACGTGTGAGGGAGCCTACTATGGGTATGACGGTCGAGCAAATGACACCGAGTGAGGAAGAATACCCAGTGGAGATGAAGAAAATACAGGAATGGTGCGATAAAGTTGCTAAATGGTTTGGAGAGGATGGAAATGAGAGATTTGTGCTCGGAGAGGAGGTTTCACTGTTCGATTATAAACTTGGTGCGAGTTTGATGTGTATGAAGAAAACAACGGGTGCGGATAGTAGAGAGTGGAAAGAAGTCAGTAGCTGGAATGGGGGGAAATGGGAGAGATTGCTTCAAGATCTCCGGCGGTATGAAGGCGGTGCGGGCTTTAATTAATTCCAGTATCTGTGTAATATGCGCAACGTTTTTAAGTTGTCCTGGAAAATTATAGCGTAGGCGTTGAAGCAACACAATGTTTGTCCCATGAAGTATGTACTGTTTCTCTAGAATATAAAACTAAAACTCTGGCAATTGGTAATTCTTCGAAAATTCAAAACTATCCTTTGAGCAAGATCTCCTCCCCTGTATTCTTCCAGTTCACCTCACTAGACATCCAATTTGTATGTTTCTATCGCTATGCCTCATGCCTCGCTTCTTTCCAAAAGCGCAATTTGTAGTATGTATACCAAATAAACGCACAATATATTACTCAAATTCAATCTTTTACTGCCCCACGGTTCCAAGATTTTACAGTCCTACGCTTTTCACTTGTAAAACTATAAAACCATCTGATCATTTAGGGGGAAGATCTCATCGTTATTTGAACTCAAATTGAGTGTTTAATATAATCTAGGAGTCAATAGGTGGCCACGAACAATTCACCAACTCATAAATGTCTATCAATTATGATAACTATGGTTACACATACACCGAAGAGTTTCTGCTAATATTTTTGCTACTAGGTGCTCTACATAAATGAGTAGATCAGCCACTGTTCAATTTGTCTCCATCATCAAAGTATTGATAGCGACGTACAATTGAAGTAAATCCAGAAATGGGCGGCCTGGGCCAGATGAGACATCACCCAAATTAGTGAGATCGAAAGATTGATTAACCTCATCCCGAAGGCCTTCTCTAGAGGTTAAGCTTGACAAAGGCGTTAGCAAGAAAAAGAATAGTTTGGGTTAACACATACACGCTAACAGTTGATATAACGTAGACTGCAAGATTGCTCACGGATCGTCAGTAGTAAACCCTACAATTCAACCCAAAAAAAATACATACAATGAGTATTCGCCAAAAAAGGAATCAGACTATCATGCAAGTCATTAGGTATATGATGAAAACCGCACGGGTACCTTCATGACCACTTACAAATAGTAAGTTCCGGAACAAAAATAGTACTAATAACAGAGTCAGCACAGGCCAAGCAAGTTAGAGTTAGATAAATTGAAACATACCAATAAAATACTGAGAATAGCGCACATGCTACAGACAGATGAGTGAACAATGTAAAAATTAAAACTTTGAAACTTACCTTGTAGCTGCTGCGCGATTACATGCATATATTATCAACTTGTTAACCAATGAGTTAGATCTATGGTTGGTTAGTATAGAAGTCAATCTCAGAATATATAATATTATTTATGTTTTACGTTTTAAGGCCAGAACGGTGCAAATGAAATATTGTGCAGAGAGTTGCGCTGATAGCAATATCACAGAAAGCTGCAGCAATGCCTTGAGTAGTTGTTAACCTCTAAGAGGTCCTTTTAATTGCCATAAAGTACTTGTATCAAGCAACATAAAGCTTACTATCATTTCATCTCTTCGCACAGCAAGATTGTTGTAGTCCTTGCTCACTCCCCTAGCAGAAAGAATGTGAATATTAAAAACAGTAAAAATCTGAGCGACGCAGTTACATGATTGATACCTGGACTAAGAAAGTTATCAATATATCTGGCATTGATATATTTGGTTAGAAATCACATACCCAATCCGGAACCTACAACCATTATTGAGTAATAGACATAATTATATAAGCTGCTCTGACTTACTGATTTGCAGCAAGGCCAGTAATGCCTAAAAGAGGAAAGAACATGAGCGAATTGATATACATAACCAATCAATGATAAGTACCACTGGAATTGCTAGACTGCGTAGCAGACTATTAAAATGCGAGCACACTAGCCAATCCATTCATTAGCGTTTCTAGATCTGCTACAGAGCCACATACCTGCCCATATACGGCTCGAAAGAAACCTAACAAGTGATGGAAGATAAACATATCTCTGCCAAGGCCCATAATGATTGCTTACATTTGAGCAATAAAGGCGGTGAGGTACTGAGTAAACCAGAAAGGATGTTAACTTGTTTCAAATCTTAACTGTCCCACTTACAGCACATGTATATTCTCCCTGGTTCAACCAGAGATGATGGTAAGTAAATCGTACTGTAATGAAAATGGATTTTCTACCATTACTGAACTAAATCATATTCAGTATGCTGCTAGAGTTCCATTAAACAATATCTGCTGCTTACAAAGGAATTGCAACCAATAAGTCCCTTTTCCCATTTTTTGCAACAAATATATCGTAGATTTGGTGGCCTGAAAACAAAGTTTCTAGTGTTGCCAAGGTACTAGAGATAGTATAAAGTTAATCAACGCAAACCATCAGTGGGAATAAATTTAACACGTACATGAGTAACGTAATTATGGTCTTCAAATAAATGGGATCCCGTTTAGCATGGTGCCGGAAATATTGTATCACCATAAGCTGCAATTTGCAAAGCATGAACATAGCTGCGCGAGACGAAGACGGCTCTAGCTTACCAGAGCCGGGCCATAACAACTGTTTGGAATATTAGACAGTTTTAAAATTTTAGGTATTAAAAGGCAAACCAGAAGTTTATGATTACCGCCACGAGAATTGCACCGAAAGTTCCTCCAAACGTGATGGCGAGCCTATTAAGATTATATGGAGTGCTCAATATTGGTGACATTTCAGCGACAAGGGATTGTGCGAGGGTATCATCAAATGATGTGATGCTGTCAAACGAATCCGTGGGGTAGTCCTTTGCAGCCATGGAAGGAAACAAATGACGACAAATGAAACCGAGACGAGGAAGAGGGAAGAAGTTTGGCAGTGGCTGAAATGGACGCGCAGTTCAGAATTATGCTCCAACAGCAACGAGAAGTGCATATGCCATCTACGTTATGTATCCATTTACTATAAATTATCCCTGTTTCAGACGATCCCTATTACGGCGCCACAAAAAGTTTTCCGGCATGTTACGTAATTGATGCCGTTGACGAATTAAATAGGCCTTTTGAGGCTTCAGGCCTTCAGGCTTCAGACTAGACGCGACGCGACCGTGAATAGAGATATATCGACGTATTGAGCTTATAGCTAGTAGTTTTCGTTTTAACTCTATTTTCAGCTCGAGATAGAACTCCAGCCAGTGAGCACATGCTATTCCCGCAGCTGTGACTTTAGTTACACGCTATTTACCAGTGCAAGAGTTCCCAAACGCCGCTCAGGACCTCACCCAGCTCTTGAATTTGATCTGGCTGAATGATGATATGCGCTTAGTAGGCGATTTGATACGGACCTCGATACTGCCATTCAAATCACCAAGGCAATGGCAACGATTAGATTAACTAGAACTAAAATCCATATTTTTATGACCTCTCCTATTATTATGGTTGTATATAAGTAGTATATATTAGGACAGTTGATAAATACTGGTCTACTAACATCGATTGTTTTCCGGGTTCCGAAATTAGAGTCAACTCTCTCATAACTCAACTCTCTGCGTGGATGGTCTAACGGGTGGATTATGGGTGATTGTGGTTATTATAGCGCGATTTTGACTTAAAGTTGTATAGTGGAAGCAGAAACCTATGAATCAAGGCCTGGTGTCAGAGGTTAGCATAGCTTTGCGTTATGGCAGAGTTTCTCAAGACCTAGGCGGCCTCATTTCTCGAATGTGCGGTTAAGAGGATAACTCGTGGGACTTTAAGTTTCTGCGGACCACGCACACAAGGAGTTAAAATTTTTGGCTTGTCACGTTTTAGATGTCACACGTCAGACTCACAAGTCAACCGACATTCAGCCCTGCGCCACAAATACTTTATCGTCTTTCAAGTAGTCTACTCCATAGTTCGAGTGCGCGGCCCCCGTCCGATACTCTAGCGAGCGGCCGGCCATTGTGGTAGGGCGTACCCCGATCGAGTTATGCAGTCATCCAACAGTCGTACTAGTCATCACCGACCAGGGACTTGTTAATGCGCTTACGGCCTCAATTCTGCGCCAAACTCACTCATTCTTTTTTCCGTTAATCTCTTGTATGTCTTCTACATGTCTTGTAACTATTAAAATTATTAATAGAGCTGCTCGCAACTGTTAATCAACAGCGTTAGGTGGGTACAATACTCTTATAAATAATATAGACTGTTACTTCAGAAATCCATTAAAGTAGGTGGAATGAATCTGGTAAAATATGTGCGTCTCCTATGTACAGCATGGATAAATGACAGACTAGCTACCGAATAACGTATTCTAACAAGAGTCTCAGGCATCGTCTCAATGCGTGCTAAATCAAGCTGAAGACTTTGCTTGTCAGAAGTAGGTGAGTGGTTGCCAAGTGCTCATACATTGGCCAGGTTAAGGAATTCCGGCACTGGGCAGTTTTGGCTAAATATGCATTGGAGCTGAGATGCCTAAATAACCTCGGTTTTCTCACAACTCCTGCAGGATCATCGTGTCGTAACTTCGAGTGTATTGTTGAGAAGGTAGAGTATTGTAAGTATATGCGCAATGTTTCCGCAGAAAGGGATCAAAAATATTTGGCACTACGTAGAATAAGCCTCCCGTCACCGGCCGGTGGTGACTGTATGCGTGGGATGAGCTGGTTTTAATATGAACTTCAGAGGATACAGGACCACCCAAAGCCAATGTAAAGCAAAACATCAGGTCGCTTAAATGAAATCTTTATCTTCGCAAGCACTCGTTTGACTAGCTCTATCATTTAGACAAATTGGGAATTAAAAAATTATAATGCATGGCAAATGAAAGATCAGCAATGGTTCGCTGGAATTAATAAATAGTTTCAAGCGTTTGAATTCAACAAGCATTTCACCCGCTGCTTCGCCACGGGATAAGTCAACAAATGAGGGCAACCCGTCGATTAGTCACTATTAGTCAGAAGATGACTCATCAAATACAGGGTGAAAAGGCCCTTCTCTCTTTCTCTTTGTATATAGATTATGCTTAAATACCTACTCAAGTTTTAATGCGATGCAACACCTAATTCCCGAAATCAACCTTTGGCTTTTATTTAAGCGGGGCCGTATAAAAATAAGAAACCGCCCAGCGTTAACTGATTCTGGGGTTCGTGAGATGAGAAGATGAAAATTAAGTTCCCAGCATCTATAGTAGGAAAATTGCACGGAGAAGTGCGGATATGACAGCAGCCAGTTTGTCCCATATCTGTCTATCAAAATTGTGCGTGTCTGTATTTGTGGCAGTGGGTTCAGATAAATTGAGCGATGACCATAGGTACTTTGAATGGGCCGCCGAGCTCACTTAAGATATCAAACGAAAAGGGGATACGCTCATAATAGTCCCGCACACGTTTCTCCTGTACAGCTATACGAGTTACCGCCGCATGCATTAAAAGTGCAACGGATGCTCGGACTAAATTGACTTGACAGGTTACAGCTCTTTTGACCCGTTATCGGCTCGTTGACTAGAATATTTTTGTCTCCGGATTCTAGGAACATCAAGTGTTGGAAAAATGAATGCGAGAGCATCATTCGTAGTGTCAATATCCAACAGGTGGAAGATATGTCTTGTCCGTCATATGCATAACAATAATAAGTGCCAGATAATGGACTGAAGGTGATGTTATGTTGATTAAATTAGCCTCCTTTTGAAATCGGAGATGCCACTGATTTTGGAAACTCGTCTTTTAGCTCTATTTTTATGTAAGCTTCACCGAGATTATTGAGTTTCTTCAACGATCCCGTAAACAAGTATTGAAATTCGCCAGCTTTAGTGTGAAGCAGCCAATCCGGCAGCTAGAGAATGAGGAAAGATTCAATGAACTCCGGTGATTGCGCCATGTCTGTTCCTGTTAAGATAACTCTGTACCACGAGTATCATGACAGATTATCCGGAGATTCTAAATATATGGCAATCTGTTCCGAAAACGCTACGAGTGGAGAAAGAGAGTCTCTTGAACTAATTACGGGAAATAATACTCATCTCATTGCCAGCTCAAAAAAGATGTCCCTCAATCTGTTGGTCGTCAAAAATACATCGACAATCCCAAGCTCAGATCGTTATTGTTCGAATTTATAGTATATTAGAATAGTTAAATCATAGGATGGATAGAAAGGAATGAACCCTCGAAATTTAGGAACCGACCTTCCAATAAAAATAGAGCATTGTCAACCCAATTTGATACACAGGAATTAATACTGACCAGTCAGAAACGAATTGCGTGAGACGAGCAACTGATAAACCGGGCCCTCGTTGGGCTCTCACTAATGAATCCTGGCATCCGGGAGAGGCCTAGCTGGGGATGCCGTGATCCTGATGGTAGGAGTTTCTATATTAGTATAACAATCAGATCCCCCGACGTGAGTGAACTTTTGACATGTAATCAAGTGATGGAATCCACAATTGGCGTCTCACACTGGCAGCTGCCTACATCAAAACGATCAGTATGATTCGAATTTTAAAGAAAATATTGCACTGAAATCGTAACCGTTGTCGTAGTATCTGATGAAGATGTTCGGTACTAAGC
>JASFDC010000309.1:0-10331 GCA_036937075.1 Mycocalia duriaeana | reverse complement strand
ATCTTACTTGACATTTAATTGAATAGGCATAATATCAAGCTATGTGTGAAATTTTGCATCCATGAGTACCGTGGTTGCGTTGTAAGATGTAAATTACACTTTCAAAATCTTCCGAATGCAAATGTCACAAAATTGCGTGACTTTTTGTGACCGCAAGTAGTGGCTATTCATGTATTAATTGCAGTATGAGTCTACTTTCTCATTCGTATAATCTGTTATGACTTCCTGTGAAATGACTGGTTTACTAAAGCAGTCCCATAATTACCGATTCATGCTTCCAAAGTTAAACCGCAAGCAAGACTTCGCGCGGTCAGTATGATCAAATCTACAAGCATATCGATGCCAACAAATTTTATTTTAAAGTGGCAAGTACTATCGGTACATTATACAATATTCAATTTACAACAGTATAAAATTATATTTAATAAGCAACCTTCTGGATTAGCCCATCCATCTCACGCTCGTAGCATCTGTGCTTGCTGACTTCGTATGCGAAGTTGGATACGAAGCCCTTCGGGCCAGGTGCGATCTTGAAAGCATCGACAGATGCGGATGTGAAGTCGTATTTGCCAGTGGTGACAACACCGTACGATGACATCACGTTGTCGCTTTCAGGGTTGAAGAACAAGTTAACTTCAGGTAATCCGAGAGCGTGGTTGACGACAGTAACACCTGGAAGAAGTTAGATTATTTCCTTGCATGAGGAATGAACGAGTGTAAATTCACCTTCACCAATAGCACCGATAGCCTTGCAATGACCGAATGCTTCACGAATCCAATGGATGGCACGTCCATTGGATGCAAGCCCCTTTGCATGTTCAGCACCGGAGGGAATATAAAGCGCATCGAACATCGTGGAGCGCATTCCCTCGAAGTGATGGTCAGCGACAAGACCACTTCCTCCCGCAGAGTTGATCTTGGCACGACGAGGGCCGATTATCCAAGTGGTTGCTTTGGCACTGGCTAGCACAGTACGTACGGCCATTACTTCACCCTCGTTGAAGCCGTCAGAGACGAGAATTGCGATGCGGCGACTTGCAATGACGGGTGTTTTCGGTGCGTAATGAAGTTGAGAAAGCGTGGGGTCTGTTTTGCCGTGGTTAGGACGAGCAGGCTTCTCCGGAACAACGCCGTTGACTTTGATTGCTACAGTCTTAGCAAGCTCGAAGTCGATGTTGTTAAGAATGCGAGAGTACGTCTCGTATACTTGTTGGTCGTCGCAGTGGTCAAGCTCGAAGCAGATGGCGTCGATAAGATGTTTTTTCTCGTACGTCGTCAGGGAGTTGTAGAAGAGTTGTGCTTGGTTGTAGTGTTCCTGGAACTTGGAACCACGAATGCGGGATTTCATTCCGATTATCCTCTGCTTAGCTCTGTCCAAACACTCAGTCAATACCTATCAAAGGAATAGATTTTGTGTAGCGTACTCAAGATAACCTTGTTCAACAGGTGCGGGTGGGCCAACATTCTTACGATTAGGCCAGTAATTGAGAGAACCTTTCACGATGCGGTGGTTTCGGGAACCATCGCGGTTATGGTTCATGACGGGGCAGACAGGACGATTGATGGGGATCTTCACGAAGAAAAATTAGACGGGAAAATGATATTATTTTAAATACCACTAACCTGTTCCCAGTTGATACCCAGGCGCGTAATTTGGGTATCGAAGTAAGAAAAGTTACGGCCTTGGAGAAGGGGATCGTCACTGAAGCCGATGCCAGGCACAACATGGGAAGTGCAGAAAGCAACTTGTTCGACTTCAGGGAAGTACTCATCTACTGTGCGGTTCAAGACGAATTCTCCGATGGGCAGGACGGGAACGAGCGACTCTGGCCACACTTTGGTAGCATCGAGGATATCGAAGTCAAAGTTGTGCTCGTCCTTCTCCTCGATCACTTGAATGGCGAAGGTCCATTTTGGGAAGACACCATTCTCGATGGCTTCGTTCAGATCTTTGCGGTGGAAATCTATGCGGAGAATATTTAGTGCCAGGTGAAGTGGAATTAAAAATAACCCATACCTGGATCTTGACCAGCAAGCTTGAGGGCCTCGTCCCAGATAAGACTGTGGACACCTAACTCGGGAATCATGTGGAACTTGACGAAGACGCGCTCTTGTTTCGCGTTGATGAGGGTAAAAGTGTTAACACCAAAGCCTTGCATCATGCGGTAGGAACGAGGAATACCGCGGTCGGACATGGCCCACATTACCATGTGAGCAGCTGGGCAGCAATATGAGTATGAATCAAAGACCGATATTAATGAATATTCACATTCGGGTTGCAAGCCAACGAAATCCCAGAAGTTATTGTGGGCTGTCTGTCCCTGTGGGACCTCGTTATGGGGTTCAGGCTTGACGGCGTGGACGAAATCAGGGAATTTAATGGCGTCTTGGATAAAGAAGACGGGGATATCGTTGGCAACGAGATCCCAAATACCCTCTTCGGTATAGAACTTCATTGCGAATCCACGGACATCGCGGACAGTATCCTACATTAGATGCCATAAGACTTGGACCAATATGTAGATTGCTATGAAACGTACAGCGCTGCCCCTAGAACCTTGCACGGTACTGAATCGAATGAAGATAGGTGTTGTCCTCGATGGGTCGGTGAGAACGCCAGCGGTTGTCCATTTGGAGGCGCGGTCATCGAATACTTTAAAGTATCCGTGAGCAGCATGGCCTCGAGCGTGAACGACGCGCTCGGGGATACGTTCGTGGTCGAAACGGTGGATCTTCTCGCGAGCAATTTGATCCTCAAGGAGTGATGGGCCAGCTGAGCTTCCATCGGTGACTTTCAACCTAAAGGTGCATCAGTTGTTGCCCGGCTACCTAAGCATGCATGAATATACCCACCAGTTGTCGGTATCAGAAACTTTAACACCATGGTCTGTGGTGAGGTATGTCGAACTCGAAGGGTCGATGGTGTTTTGCTTCAAGTCGTTGATTTTTGCAGTGTCGACGACACTTGAGATAGCACTTTTGACAGCAGAGCCAATAGAGGAAGCCATGGTGAAAATTATATTCTAGGTCGTTGAGAACGACACAAGCACCATTTAAGCACGGACAGAGCGACATATTGCGGGCGTCAGCAGTGACGTTGGTCTAAGAACCGGAATTCTGACGAAAGCCAACGTCATCTGCACCACTCCGGGAAGAAAGAAAGCCTCTAGCCTCTGCAGTAGCAGTATGTATCCTTGATCATGTCCGTTTCGTCGCTCAGTTCACTTGCCTGTTTGGTGTTGATCTTCGCTAATATTCCAACACAAGACATATCTTCCTACACTTCCGCCATTTCCTTGAGCCGAGAAGCTCGTTCTACTTATTGGGACGTCATCCATCTCGTCGACGATCTTTTGTAAAAGACGAACCAATGACGAACGTCCATTTAGCGTTTTGCTTGGCTGGGGCATTGAGGTCAAGCAACTAATTTGAAATTGATAGGAATGTCTGATAAGATAACGTTTCTCAGATCAACCAGCCAATACTCACGCGGACTCTTGCGGGACAGACTCTCTCTCTCACCATAGTCCCGACGTGTCTTAGCTGTCCTTTATCTCGCCGACACTGCCTGCTGCGAGATACTCGTTGTATGTAAGGCTTCTGCCTATTTATATTCTCTTACATAGTAACAGACAACGAGAAAAACATGCCGGAGGAAACTTCGCCTTTGCTCCAGGATGCCCCTAGGAATGGGACGACATACACCGCGTCTGGCAATGAGAATGGCCCTGGTGGAAGCGGTAACGAGTATGCAGAAGCTGGAACCGTAGAGCAGCAGGAATCTCCGAAGAGATCACATTTGACTTTTGTGAGCATGTGTGGTTTATATCTTGCTGAAGTTAACATGTTAGTTTTCAGGTGATACCGATGGCGGTTGGTATTTTCTTGACGGCGTTAGATGGAACTATTATCGTGTCTTGTCAGTCTTTTTCTCTATTCCTCCTGTTTCTTGCTGTTTATCAACACCGTTATCCAATTTGTAGCGTATGCAGCCATCGGCAGCGAGCTCAACCAGTTGCAAAACACAAGTTGGATAGCGACAGCCTACCTACTCACACTAACGAGCTTTCAGTACGTACAACTACATCCTTAAATAATGAATACATGACAAACAACAAGTCTACAGACCACTTTACGGTAAGCTAAGCGACATCTTCGGACGCAAGTCGTGTCTTCTTTTCGCATATTGCATCTTCGCTTTGGGATGTCTGCTATGTGGACTTGCTAGGAACATGACCGAGCTCATTGCTGCTAGGGCTTTCGCAGGTATTGGTGGTGGCGGAATGCAAACGTATGTATTTTCATTTCCCCGGAAATTGTAGGTTCGATGAGATGGCTTATGAGTTCTTTTCCACATGTAGAATCGTCAGCATTATCATGTCGGACGTTGTGCCCTTGAGGTCGCGCGGAACTTGGCAAGGTGCGGTATCATAGCTACATTTATATTATTGTCGTAAGCTAACATCATTCCGTAGGCGTACTGAACATCGTTTTTGCCACTGGAAATACAGTCGGCGCGTCGTTGGGTGGGTTTTTAGCCGATACCATCGGATGGAGATGGTAAGTACATGATTGATATCGAATACTATCACTATGCTTAACGCCTTTTTTTCGGCAGGGCATTCCTCTTTCAAGTTCCATTGGCACTCACAGCAATCATCTCCGTCTACTTCGCCCTCCATCTTCCAGCACCAAAAGATTCTCGAGCCCCCTCCGACTTCACCACGAAACTCCGACGAGTCGACTTCGGTGGAGCGCTCACTCTCGTTCTGTCTATATTCTTCCTCCTCTTTGGACTCGAAAGAGGGGGTGATAAATCTTGGTCCGATAAAATCACCGTTATCTCTCTCTCCCTCTTCCTTGCCTTCTTCATTTGCTTCTCAATCATTGAGATGGAATGGGCATCCGAACCTTTCGCACCAAAGAGGATTATTGCCAACCGATCCTTGTTCTTCTCTTACCTCGTTAATCTCTTCGGTATAGCGGGTGGATTCTCGTTGTTGTTCCATGCGAGTTTATATTTCCAAGCTGTTGAAGGGAAATCAGCTAGTGAGACGGGCCTGTGGCTGATTATTAGCGTTCTTGGAGGTCTAACAGGTAGTCTGGGAGGAGGACTCATGATGCAAACTACCGGAAAGTACTGGGCGTTGACCGTGGGCGCATATGCGCTCATGGTTGTTGGTACACTGGTGGTAGCGCTATTGACTGGCGTTTTGGCACGGAGTGCGGTAGGAATCGGAATCGGTAGGTTTCAAGTTACATTCTAAAAGTTTTTAGTTGCTGATATATTTTGTAGGTCTGCTTTTGACTAGCCTGGGAAATGGTACATAATTTTTTACTTCTTGCCTCTTTTGCTGATTTGTCTTTCCAGGAACGGGTATTACTACTTCGCTTATATCATTAATTGCAAATGCGGGTCCAGCCGACCAGGCAATTGCAACTGCGGGTGCGGTTGCTCTATCTCATGATACAAAACCATAGCTAACTTTCCTGGAACAGTGTCTTATCTTTTCCGCTCTTTGGGCTCAGTAATTGGGCTTTCAATAGGTAGCACACTCGTGCAAGGATCATTAAGATCTTCGTTGAGGAAAAAACTCGTAGGAAGGGATATCGACGAGGTATGACTTGTATTCGCGCTGTCGTGCTTTTCATTCTCATCCTAGAGCAGATCGTTCGACGTGTCCGGGAATCGTTAACCTATGTCGACACTCTTGACCCCGCTACGCGTGCCATAGTGAGGAGCTCGTATGAGCAGGCCGTACATGTTACCTTTTGGTTCTGCGTCATTATGAGTTCACTGGCCTTCTTGAGCTCGATCTTCATAAAGGAGAAACCGCTTAGTACACATTCTGCCGTGGAACCGGAGGAGTCATAAATGCCATTTGCGGAGAGGTTTTGCATATATACCAGGTTAGCTGTCAACAGAACTGACGCGGTAAAATAGAAGTCCATGTTTCATTAGATAACGGATTATATACCAAGTACCTACAAAGGATTATTATTTTGCCCTCACTTGTGATGATAAGCTCTCCAAATTTGCGCTGCTCGATAAGTCGAACTTCGTGACATTATGTATGTACTCATACGTATCCTCAGGAGGCTGGATTCCAAAAAGTAATCGTACAAGGAACACATTATATTTTCAAAAGTGATATTATAGAGAAAAACGAGAGTGTTCCATTCTAATATTGAATGAATTCATTCCGAAACACGTCTGTCATCAAGTTAAGCAGCTGCACAAGCTTCCAACAGCGCCGATCTATGCAAAGAAACACGGCATTATTTGAGCAATGGAAACTGGCTTCCTGGGCTAGAGCTTCGGAGTGCCCGTAGCAGTCCTTTGTCCAATCTTCTGGCCAATTTGCCAATTCACAGCATATCCATCATCTCTTGCTCAGGCTCCTGGTACACTGTCACGTTAGAAGGTGTTTCCTTCTGCTTTCCCTTGGCCTTCGCCTTAGACATGCCACCATGACTTGCATTCTTATTGCCCGTCTGGTCGATATCTTGCTGCCCATCGCCTATCTGAATGACCACCATCAACGATGACTTTGAGCGCGTCTGATACGAAATATCTTCCTCCTCGTCGGAAGGGACGAGTTCGTCTCGGATTTCTACCGTCCCTGTAGTTACATGTATTCGGATCTCGTTGCGTGGAAAGGGGAGAATTGGGGGGAGTGCACATGAGAGCTGGAGTAGTAGGGGAATAGCTGCACCCATTGCACTTAGATGCAGTGTTTTATATCTTTTTGTCGTATTAGTGAGCGAGAACAGGTTAGGATGATGGATACGCACCCGTCTTTAATCACGACATCCTTACACCGACGCATATACGCGCCCAGCTTCGTTTTACGCGTCACACATATGAAATTTTTGCCCTCTCTGTGAGATGATTTTGGACCGGTGGCATTAACAGAGGTAGGGATGGACCATGGCTTGGGTGGTGTGAGCTTGTTGATGCGGGGTTTCGTGGGGACTTTCACCGGATCTTTCCCATTGGAGTCATTGGAGTCATTGGTATTTTGTTCTGGAGGAGTTGTTTTTGATCTTTTTGAAGATTCAGCTTGTTGGCTTGATTCACGTTTTCGCTTCTTCGGAGCCTCCATGGTAGAGAAGTGGTCATCAAGCCATTGATCAAGTCAAGTCACGATCCCTGACCACACAGACACAAACACCAGGAAAAAGCTATGTATAACGCCTCGTGCAAAATCCTGCGTTTCTCAAACATCGTGAATTGTCTGGCACGCTTGTTTTTGTGCAGGCCGTCGTCTAGTCCAGCTAGCAAGTGCACGCATCGTCGCCCAGCATGAGTCAGCCCGTCGATGCCGCGGAGCAGAATATCCAGATGTGGAAGGTTAAGAAGCTCATCAAGAGCCTTGATTCTGCCAGAGGGTATGTCTCTAAACCACCAGTCGCTATCTATCTGTACCCTGATCTCCTCGAATATCACAGCGCTGGCACTTCCATGATCTCCCTTATTATTCCCCCAAAGGTATGTCTAGATCGCTTCTTGCGTTCTCCCAACATGTGCTCATCTTTCCCTCCCAGGATCAAATTTCACGAGCGTCTGCCATGCTGACGCAGGAATATGGAACAGCCTCCAACATCAAGTCTCGAGTCAATCGCCTTTCAGTGCTGGCTGCCATCACCAGTACTCAGCAGAGGCTCAAGCTCTACAACAGGGTGCCTCCCAATGGTCTCGTGCTTTTCGTCGGTACCATTCTCACGGACGAGGGAAAGGAGAAAAAAGTCTCTTTTGATTTCGAGCCTCATAAGCCCATCAATACGTGCGTCTCCTGCTGAGCTTCAGGTGTCTTGCGATTTAATCCCAAAATCACAGATCATTATATTTGTGCGACAACAAGTTCCACACCGAAGCCCTCTCGGAACTACTAGAATCTGACTCTCGTTTCGGTTTCATCGTCATGGACGGCAACGGCACACTATTCGGTATCCTCGCGGGCAACACCCGTGAAGTTATCCACAAGTTCACAGTTGATCTTCCCAAGAAGCACGGTCGTGGTGGACAATCTGCCCTTCGTTTCTCCCGTCTCAGGGATGAGAAGCGCCACAACTATGTCCGAAAGGTCGCAGAATTGGCTGTGCAACATTTTATTACGAACGACAAAGTCAATGTTACCGGTCTGGTATTGGCCGGAAGCGCTGATTTTAAAACTGAACTCAGTCTGAGTGATATGTTTGATCCTCGCCTGTCGGCCAAGGTCATCAAAGTTGTAGATGTCAGTTATGGAGGTGAAAACGGATTCAATCAGGTGAGTTTGTATACCGTGAGGAAGTATCCTTGTTATTACAAACTAACATAGTTGCAATTTAGGCCATTGAACTTGCTGCTGAATCCCTGGCCAACGTGAAATTCGTCCAGGAGAAGAGGCTTATTCAAAAATACTTTGATGAGATCAGTCAAGATACTGGCAAATATTGCTTCGGTATCGATGACACTCTCAAAGCGCTTGAACTAGGAGCTGTGGAGACACTTATTGTGTGGGAGAACTTGGATATCACTCGTTATGTTCTTCGCAATGCTGCAGGAGGTAGATGATACTCCATGTTGCCATTTAGTCGACACTCATGTCTGATCTTTTTTGCAGAGGAAATTATCATTCACGCAAACAAAGAACAAGAAAAGGACCGCGAAAAGTTCCTCGACAAATCCACCGGCCTTGAGATGGAACAATCCTCCGAACCCCAACCTCTCCTCGAATGGTTTGCTGAAAAGTACAAAGAATTCGGCGCCAACCTCGAATTCGTGACAAACCGATCGCAGGAAGGTGCCCAGTTTGTCAAGGGCTTCGGTGGTATTGGCGGGTTGTTGCGGTATAAAGTCGATTTCACGAACATGGCGTCGATGGATGATGAGGAGGATGAGTTCTATTCGGATGACGATGATATCTGACGGCGTTGTTGGCTCTCAGGAGCCCCGCCCACAAAGGTTACGTCGGGCGGGGCGGGTGGCAGGTGGTTAGTAAAAGAGGATGTGGAAGCCGACGAGGTCGCGGTATGTTGTGCATCGAAGTCTTCGGATGGGAGGAAGGAAGTTATCTTGGATGTTATTAATAATATGAGAAGTGATGAAGTTGCGGTGTTCGATTCGGAGGGATGCAAAATCGATGTGTACAATCCATTGTGCACAAGTGTATGCGGCCTGACACGCTTCGCAGCTCTTACAAGGTCCGTGATTCTTTCAATACTTTCTGGTTCGCATGTCATTGAACCATTTTAGTTTGGCAGAACCTGGTGCCTTTATTGGATTTCTTCCTAGAGAGTATGAGTATTCCTATATGTACACGTCTTGACGTTGTGTTGTAATGTATTGATTATCGCCTACTTGTAACAAAGTGAAATAGAGAATCCAGGATTTCGTCAATCTTATCCTTTAGAATTGCAGCAGGTTCCTTTATATAAACAAAGTTCGAAGTACGCATGTTTCCTTCTACACCTCTAAGAAATCTGGGTCTTCGTCCACGAGTAGATCCAACAGTTTGAAGAACGACGCAGCAGGGAAACCCACTACGTTTTGATAGTCTCCTTCTATCTTCCGCACTAGGATACCACCGAGACCCTGTGATGCATTCCTGAATTTTATTTATAAACGAAGGGGACAACTACACATACTTGAATGGCAAATCCTCCTGCTCGATCAATACCCTCACCGCTCTCCACGTAAGCTTCAATAATATGTCTAGGGTTATCAGCAAAGAAGACGAGGGTACGCTCGTCTATTGACCTGAAAATATGTTAGAGCACGAAAGCAAACCTGGAAGCTAACAGTACTTGATTTGGTATCCTGGAGCGGTAAGAACGGGGTATACTATAGGATGGTTAGCATAACTTCATCGCAGACGGTGATAGCAGACGAACCGACGACGACGCCAGTGACTACTTCACAGACTCCACCATTCATGTCGAGAAGCATTCGCAGATTATCTTCTTTCGATTCTGGCTTTTCCAGTAACTCCTGTCGGATTTCAGGGAGCTCCGAGTAACCGACATCTGAAGTTAGTGGCTGAGCATGCGACAGGACCACCGTATCCGCTGTTTCATTTTCAAGTTAGTAGTAGAAATATGCGGATATTTCGTAGCCAACCTGCTATGACAAGATCTGGTGCATTCTCAGGGTCACTTTCCTATGAGTGAGGAAGTCGAGTTAGAGCAGCAAGACTACAATGAAGCGTGAAACTCACCACTAACCGTTCATAAACCTCCACCGCCTTATGTGTTGCTGTTGCGACTGGGTATTCATGAATCTCCGGGAATGAGTTCACAGGCAGATTCTCTTCAAATGTCGACGGGATGATGTCTGGTTCAAGTCC
>JASFDC010000308.1:0-10371 GCA_036937075.1 Mycocalia duriaeana | reverse complement strand
GCAATGGAGCCGTTAGCGAACGTGTCGACGGCGGGGTGATGATGATGCTGGTGCTGGTGCTGATGAAGGGAATTTCCGGCAGAATTTGAAGGAGCCGTTGATCCTGGTGGAGCGACAGAGGAAGAGGCATATGAATAGGAGACTTGGAAGGCGGGGATAGGCTGTCCCGAAGATATAAGAGCGAGGGTGGACTCGACTTGAATGAGACGGTTGTTTAAGGAGTGGAGGTCCCTGGCAGGGGATGAGGGAGTAACATGAGGACTCTCTGGGCAGGACGTACACTTTTTCAGCCGCAGCTGGTGAATATATGCATCTTGCGACAGTGTCTCGCTTGGTGCAGCTCCCACAGGGATTGCGCCTGTCGCACTTGAGCTTTAGACGTTTGCACTACAGCGCAATTAGTGGGTGAAATGGATATGGAATATAGATATAAGATGAACGCGTACCTCTGCGCATACGACTGTGATTCGCGAGCGTATTTGGCTAGAGACGTATCAGCAAAAAGTCTCAGAAGTATGATGGGAACATACGGGCCAGAGGTTGTGGTATGCAGCGGTGCAGAGTGAAGATTGCTGGGTGGCTGGTGGTTGAGGGACTGGTGGTGATGGATGGAGGCCGAGTGTTGTTGATGGAGGGGCTGAGCGGAAGAAGTGTCCATAATGATGCTGGGCAGAAACAGGCCCCGATGGTAGGCGTGTCGGTCGTTGTGGACGTTCAGAGAAGACTGGCTGGGTCGTTGTGAGTGGCGTAGTCGTGCGCTGAGCTCGCTGCTAGCGACGACGCAGAGACTAGGAAGCAGAAGCGAAGTATCGAAGTCATGGACCCATTATGATAATAGAAGGCGTCCTCAGATCCGACTCGGAATGCGCAAACGGGTCTCGCTGCCGTGTCACGAGAACATCACGACCCTGGCCCCGCTTTCGGCTAGAACAGGGCATGATCATGTCACACCTGCCGCCATGCCGGGCATTTATTCAGATAATAATATCCTACTTGGGCTATATTTTCATTTTAAAACATGCAGGTTGTATTTACATAGACTTTGACTTCGCCTATGCACGTGGAATAATATCGATGCCTGCATGTGGAAGACGGTCCGAGCACTGCCATTGTTCGTTCATTTCCAAATGACTTTTTGATTGGCTAGAATTACAGAAACTTCTACATGTAAACCAAGCAAAACAGAAACTATGCGAACACTAGCGCAGGAGGGCACAGGTCGGCAGGTACGAGATTGTGGAGTGGGAAATTGAGCACATAACTCCGTACAATTTTAAGATAATCGGTAGGCTAGGCTCAGCTTTATATATATCGTTGTTGCAGTAGGTACTACGTGGTTCCTGACTGGAACTCGATAGTTCTTCAGAGTCGAAAACTGGAAAATCCTAGTCAATTTTATTATATCAAAGTTGAGCATCTAAAATCATACCATTTTATTGCGCGAGATCCCAAAATGCGAAAGATACCGGACAGGCGGCGCATCGCGATCAGACAGCGACTCAGATGAAGCGCGGACACTCGTAGCAGAGTGGGACCCTTCCCTGCCAGAAGGAAAGCATCTTGGCTTGTCATGTTGGTATCTCGACGGATCTTTGCTCTAAGCTTATCTAGTATCTAATACACTATGTATGGCCTAGGGATGCTCTAACATTGTCGACAGTAATTTTTATAGTAATGCATTGACACATGACAAAACTTGCACCCATTCCGAAGGTGCGCAGGAGACTCGATAAGGCCATTTGCCACAGGGAAGGATGAAAGAAGGCAGCTTGTAGTGAAAGGTCTATAAATATTTATGAAACAGACCTACACAGCAGTTAACCAGAGAAGAGTGCTCTTGTACAAGATCGACAGGAGCTTTGGAGCATGGAAGAGAAAGAACTAATGGCTGGATTAACATTTGTCCCTCATAGCCGCCTTACGTCCGTGGCATTTAGGGCTCCCACAGTGCTGAACAAAAGTGGATATTCCAGAAAGGCAGAGGCAAGAGATAGCAGTAATGTTCCGTGAACAAAAGTCGACAACGCAGAGCAGCACAGCAGATACCAAGTTACAAGTTGGCAGAACTCCTAACATACTTTTTTCGACAACCCAATAAACGTCGCATAGTAACATGTTTTATTATCAAATACACGTTAGACGTGCTGGACGGTCCACGACAGGCTTCTGTCTGTCGAACGAGAGACTGGCATCACTGCATCGACAGGCACGTAGTAATAAGAAGGATCAACCTCGAAGAATTGACGGCAACAAAAAGTACTGATAGGCTGGGGATAGGTCGCATATTCGTGCCTAGCTGATCCGCTTCGGGAAGAGCGCGTGGTCAGGTGAACTTAAAGCGTATTTTGTGGGACTTCGCCGAGCTAAGTTAGAGTTCACCTTAACCCTAAGCTTATCAAAGGAAAGCCTGTCACTGACGTACCTCTACTCGCCATTAAGGACCGGGGTTATCACTGGGAAGTTCTCTAGATTAAAATCTATATTTTGCAGGAATGTTATTAGACCAAAAGCGATACATACTCGCTAGAATGTCACTGACTGGCATGGGCACTTAAACTTGGTTAATATATTCCCAGCTGCCGAAACTCTTCCAGATCCCAGGTCGAGCAGAAAAGTTTCATGAAATTCGATCATTACGCTGTCAAGATTGCCTGCCCAGTAGAAAGAGACTCGCACATATGAGCACAAGTAAATTGCATTACATGAGTAACCATAACAGACAGTGTAGTTAACTCCCAAATAGAGTTAACCTGTATTAGCACAAGAAGGAGGGCGTGTTCAAAATGAAGTGAGGCATGGAATCAGACAGCTGTTCTTTTTACGTAGATTTCATATGACTTGCATGCGCTTTCATACCAGAGGTATGAAAAGTAGGCCAAATACGCTAAGTACCATTCCTTTTTTCGAAGTTCTTCTTTAATATGCGGATACCAGAAGACGCTTTGTGGATCATCTACCCGGCGGCATGGAGCCATCAGGAAGGTTGGATGCAGCGGTTATCAGCGCTGCCAAGTTTAACAGATGATGGGTTCAGTGTGGCTGCTTGAAGTCTATGGACTGGCGACGTCAACAGTCACAGCTCACAGCCTGTCGCAGCTCTGATCCCTGCCCAAAAGGTAATGGCGACAGAATTAACCGGCAGTGGGTGTAATTTCACCTTATTAACGTTTTTAGCTGCTGTGAAAAGCCTGCCATGTTCCCGGTTGCAATAAAGGACAACAAAATTCATAGACGCAGAAGCAAAGTCCAGTTAACGCCATTGTCCTAGTAGAGTGCACAGAAATAAAGGGTTTCTTAGAATCGGAGAGGGTGCAAAATGCAAGTTAACATTCAACCGCAAAATATGGACTGTGGAGCAAATAAATGGCTTAGTAATTGTATACGAATTTCAGAAATTCCGAGTAAATAGATTCGAAAAACGCGGGGCTAGAAAGTTCTTCGCCAGGAAATTTGCTGATTTAACGCTGCCTAAGTAAATGAGTCTGTATATTTGCCTCCGGTTTTTTTGTCGATAGTAATACACAGTGTCATAAATGTGTTCCAAAACTTTTACTGAATTAGGCGAATATTTTGATCAGTGGATAACCTAGACTGCACATTATGATATCTAATGATGTGCATATTCCCTGGGTATGGATGGCTCTACTGGATGTTTCCCAAATGCAAGATCTAGCCTAGCCGTTCAACTGGCAATAGCCGACGATGGTCAGAATCCTTGAGATGCTGCCTCTTTTCACACCTTCATCTGGATCCAGCGTTCATGTAGTAGTCAATCTACTCCAAAGAAAATCTCGCAGGCCGAAGCATATAGCTAGACAGCTGGTAGACTTTTTACGGTTCAAGGAACTGGAAAGATCCGCAGGTTCTGTCTTAAGGTGCACGCAAGTGTAAAGGAGGGATGCTGAGAATTAGATGGGGAATGTATAGCTGGTATGGATTAAAGTCTTTCATCTTGTTTATCGCGAGCTTCCTGAACATAGTTCTGCATCAGCCGTACGACCTGGTTCAGGTTTTGGGTGAACATCGCTGAGACTGGCACAACATCAAGTTGTATTCCATCAGGCAGAACCATTTCGTTCGCTACGAACTCCTTCAGTTTCCGTAATTTATTTCGTGCTTGCTCAATAGCTGTTGGATCTTCACCACCAAGTAAATCTGCCTTGTTGGCGACCACCATCCTTGCTTTAGTGCTCATCTGCGGCTGATATTTCTCCAGCTCATCACGAAGAACTGTGAGCTCCTCCCATGGGGCAGGCCCCGAAAGATCGACGACGTACACAAGGGCAAGAGAGCGCTCCATGGAGCGCAGGAACGAGTGACCGAGACCGACATTTTCTGAAGCTCGAGATATAAGTCCAGGATTGTCGGCAATAGTAAAGCGAAATGCTTCCACAATGTCGAAAAGATGCCCACGGTGCTGGATATCCAAATTTTGGGTATCCTGGTCTTTCTGCGCGATCTGATTCCGGGTTAGCGCGTGAGCATACTCTCCACTTTCCATTCTTTCCTTCTCCTCTTGCTGTTCCAACAGACTCTCGCGGTAAACATGATTATCCGAAAGACTTCCCTCGAAGGTCCCATCTTCGGCTACGCGAACGATTCCAACAACAGGATTAAGAGTAGTGAACGCGTAGGCAGCTACTTCGCTCTTCGCTCTGCCACCTGTGAGAGCACGAAGCAGTGTGCTTTTCCCTGCGTTGGGCATGCCAACCAGACCTATGTCCGCTAATATCTTCAGCTCTAAAGAAAGTGTGATGCGTTCACCTGGCTGTCCGCGGGAGGCAAACCTCGGCGAACGATTTTCTGTTGAAACAAAAGCTGGATTTCCATGTCCACCCGCTCCTCCTGAAACTATATGATAACCAAGGTATTCTTTATGCTTCGTCCCAAGCGGCGCATCTACTGGTCTCTCAAACGTTTGCACCTTGTCAAGATCCAGATATATGGGGTTTTCCAGCTCCCTTTTTCGTCGAGCATATCGCCGCTGTCGCTCCTGCCTATATAGCTCCGTCTCTGCTTCTACGAATGAATCACGGTCCGTATTCGATTCGTCATATCCGGGATAATGCATCCATCGCTTTGCACGCATCTTGTCTTGTTTCTCGGCAGGAGTTAAATTTTGCATGGCTTCCTCCTCAGCTTCCCACTCGTCTTTTACGCGTCGAGGATCCCCTCGCGGTAGTTCACGCACCACTGTACCAACGGGAACTTTAATCACAAGAGGAGGTGCCGCTTTCCCGTTTTGCCAGCTTCCTTGCCCGTTTCCTCCGTTATCAGCACGTATTTTCGTAGGAATGGTAGAGAGTGTCGTCAAGTGGACGGTTGGGAGAATGTATACATCTCCACCGCGTCCTCCATTTCCACCAGATGGTGGACCATTAGCTATAAATTTCTCCCTATGAAAAGCTGCACATCCGTGTCCGCCAGTACCTATACAAGCTATTCATAAAAAAGCCATTACTTGACGTATGCATGAAAACTTACCACCGCGAACATTAATTATGACATGATCAAGAAACGTTTGGCCCTAAATAAGTTTTAGAACAGCAATGGTAAGCAGAGGCAGGATAAGAGCTGACATGTTGTCTACGCTTCCATTCTGTTTTACGGCGACGCCTGAATTGCTCGATCTCTTCTTGGGTGAATTTCTCGCGTTCTTTAGGTTCTGACGGATGGCCAATGACTTTTGCGTTTGTAGAGGTAGACAGGTATGAAAATCTGGATCTAACTTTGAATTGCTTAAGAATAGGTGGAAGATTTGAAGACGATAGCCTCATATCTTTAAATTGAAGACTCAGCTGGACATTTTTGCTCGACCGTGACGCTCACGTCGCGTGTGGCCTTTGAATAAAATAAGAGCATACAGCATGACTCCAAGTGGCCAAGTGGCTGTCGGAAATTTGATTGCCAATCCATGGACACTCTAGCTCAGCGGTTAGAGTAGGCGATTGCAGTCTCACATGTTTTCCTGATTTTCCTCGCACTCTCTGCGATGTGTCTCACTGCCAAGTCATCGATCTCATTTGCATAAGCTTGCTTCACAAGCATGAAATATTGACCGTGACCACCTCCTACCCCCGTCCCCCGCCATCCTCATCCCTCCGAGAAATACCTAACCCTGCTCGCAAGCTTGCGCCCAGCCCCACCTTCAGTCGCCTGCCAATCGGCAATCATGCCCTTTGCCACAAGACTACCAAACATAATCATTGAATCTCCTGGCTGACGGAATCTGCACAGCATAAAATAACCTGGAAATATATAATATAGAGAAACGCCATGATGCGTTTTATTCAGCCTATATTAGTAAAGAAGACTTTAGACAATCCAGTCGGAAATAAGACTTGGTATGGCGATGCAGTAGGTTAATAGCATACTCGTATATTTCCACAAATGGTCAAAAAGCGGCTTTGCTGTTCCGTTGATGATGGAGATTACAAACTCCGCAGATCCTCATCAGAGCGACGGTCTTGTTTTCCTTCCCAACCATCTTCTTCCGCTCACCACCGTTTTCTTCTTGACACCGTCGTGCTCTAGTGCTACGCTATCTACCACATTCTCTTGAAACTACACACTCTCTTCAGCTTGTTAACCTAAACCCAAACACTCACATTCTCAAAATGTTCTCTTCTGCCCTCGTCGTTCTCGCTCTTTCCGCTTCTACTTTCGCCAACGTTTATGTAAATTTTTATTTTTCATGTCATGATCTCCCGCTTACATTCAATAAAGACGACCTCCCCCATTTCTACGACCACGTGGACTGGTGGTCAACAGGCCAGCATTAGTTGGCAGGATGATAATGCTACGCCTCTACTGAAAGATTTCGGCCCCTCCAAGGTTTCCGTCTATGCTGGAAACGCTCAGCAGCAGGTCCGTGCTCCATAATATGCGCATATCGCCTTCCGTTCTTACATTTTTCTATCAGACTATGCTCCAAGCTATCACTGCGAGTGTTGACGTGTCCACTACTTCCACCATTCAGTTCACTCCTGATCCCTCGATCGGCCCCAACGGCAATGAATAGTATGCGGTCTCTTCTAATATTCTCTACTTATTAATTTATTTTTTAGCTTCATTCGCTTCGAGTCACTTAGCTTGAAGGATGCCAAGCAGCCCCAATACCCCGCTCTCGCTTTCTCCGCCAAGTTTACGTTCGTCTTTTCTTCCTACATTCTGATATTTAACTAAATAATAAGGTATACAGCTTGTCTGGCATGTCTGGGACGTTCAACTCTACTGTTCAGGCTCAGATCGATGGTCAGTCTACTGCACCCCTGGCCAGTCAGACTGCTGCCGTGGCTGGTCAAACCAGTGCCGTGGCTGGTCAGACCACCGCAGCCGGATCGACATCGAAAACTGCCAGCTCGACATCGAAAGCTACCAGCGCTAGCTCATCTACCTCTGCCAAGGCTACCACCACCTCCAACAGTGCTGCTCTCGGCACAAAAGCAGGATGGGCCGGACTTGCGCTCAGCGCTCTCCTTGGTGTAACCATGTTCTGAGACTAGATTCACGGATCTCCTGTATTTTTCTTCTTCGATCAGTGAAGGTTATGTTCTGTTCCCGACCTGGTTCACCCTATCCTTACATTCGCAAAGATGAATAACTGCCGACACGGTATTATGGCATTACTATATTTATGTTAATATGATACTGGTAGTCGCGGGAGTTGTAGGAGAAGGGTTGAGCTATCTTACATTCTTTACAGACATATACGTGTATCAGCTTCATCTTCTTAAATAATATCTTTTCACAGTTAGGTCAGTCATTATTGCGTGGGAGCCTATAGGCTATCGGCAATTTATATGAGTGGTTTTCATAGTAACTTCGTCCATTGATCTTCCGATGATATTTTACTAACGTTGGGAAAAACTATATATAATAGTTTGGATGTCGAAACTCTAGAATGATATCCCCTTTCCCACCATGTTCATAGCATATGGTAAGGATAAGTGTAGCACATGCATGTATATCTGATTTAATGGTCATGGCTACATATATGAGCAATGTATAGCCTGACTGGCATTTTCCTCCCCATGTTAAGGAATCGTGATCCTTAAATATCCTACGAATATATCAATTCGTATAGTGAAGAAGCACAGAAATAAAAAGAAATTATTCAAGGGATATAGTTAATTTGGTCAAATACAGATAACTAGAGTCGTGATACAGAGTCGAATAAAGCTATTACCAATCGGGCTCGGATAGACGTCGTCTCGATGCCTGCAGGAGACTTCGCCAAGCCTTCCGCCACTCACTCATCCTTATCAACATCCATTGAATTCGACTGCCCGACTCGGCTCCGCCTCCTGGCGTATTCGCTCTGCCTTGCTCTCTTCTTCGCGCTCATCAAAACATCACCAGCTCCACTACCTCTCTTCCCACCACCCAAGCTTGCTCTCTGTACCTTGGCACCCATGCTTGACCTCGTTCGCCCCCCGGTGTGAGGAGAATTCATGACAATGCCCGTGCTCAAACTTGATGCTCCGTTAGCGGTAGCTCGCTGGGACGCTAACTTTGCGATCACTTTCGAGCGTGAAATTCGAGGTTTCCTTCCTGGAATTGTTCTTTGCCGGGTGAGGCCTCCAGTCAAGCCTGAAGCACCATTGGAATTCTGAGCATCGGCACTCTCTTCATCGACATTGCCACTGGGTCCCTTTTTCATGGGTGTAGGAATTCCCGATGCAAATTCAAGGGGCTGGGAAATCATCCCTCCAGACTTGGGAGAAAAAGGTCCTGTCCTTTTCTCGGCGCGGTTATTTGTAATTGGTTCCAGCACATTAGGGGGATTATGTTGCTTTCCGAGATCTTCATCTACTGGCTTCAGTGCAGAAGTTGAAGGCCGACTCATTTTAGCTAATGAGCTAACAGTGGGTGCATGTACCCTTGAAGAAATACTGGATAGCCGCGACGAAGATGTGGAACCTGCAGCTGACGCCCTTCCAGACGCACTATGGAGGATCTTCTTGGACCCCACGCTGCCAGCTGCGCCTGTTGTCGTAACTGACAAACGCTTCCCAATAGAAGATACTCCTGTTGCAGCAAGCGAACCATTTCTAGAAGTGGCGCCTGCAAGAGAGCCATTTCGAGAGCCGCCTGTGAGGGAGTTGCTCCCGCTCGACCTTGTCCCAGTAAGAGGTGTAAAAGATGGTAGTGGTGACCTTGACCGTGATGTAGATAAACTACTGGCTATTTCTCTGGAGACAGGCAGCTTGCTTCCACTAGCTGCATTCGGAATATTTGCAGGTTTGGTCGCGGTGGAGCTCTTCGGTGCTTCGCGAGCTGGGGCCGCTGGCTTGGTAAGAGCAGGTTTGGGGATATTACTAGCTGGTGCTGTGGTCTTTCCTCGGCCCCAGACACTTTGAACAATGGATTTGGCAGAATTAAGGAACCCGAATCTAGATGGCTTCGGCTTAACTGTTGAACAAATAGTTAGGACATATTCGTGACTTGTATATGTATGAAGCTTACCGATGACACCGCCTCTTCCAACACTAACGCGACCACTTCTTCTACCTTGCAAACCACCAGCTGCAACGCTACTTCTTCTCTTGGCTTTGTTGATTTCAAGTCGCCTCTTGATCGCCTCACGCTCCCTGTCCTTCTGGCGCCTCTGGTCCTCTTCTTCCTCGTTCTTCTTCCTCTCATCTTCCGCTGTTATCTCTTCTTTGTCAACCCTAACACGCTTCTCGGCCCTTTCCCCGTTGTCTTCGCTGTCGCTGTCGTCATCCCCAAATGCACCTGGAAGAACGCGTGCGCGTCTGCCGTTGCTGATCACTCTGGTGCCACTTGCTCTGCCTACAATAGCACCAGGGATTCTGCGACCATGAGCATCACGCCCAGCACCATTTCCAAGAACACTGGATTTTCGCTTTTTCCCAGCAACAGCTTGCTCTCCAACTTTTGATGGGGAGCGACGATTCAAGTAGCCATCGATGCCTTCCATTTTCTGGAACTCCTGATCGTGCAGCTTCTCAAACTTCTCTTTAATTTCGTCCCTCCACGACTCTCCCTGGGGTGTTGCCTCTCGCTTGCCTACGTCAGCTTGAGTATGAGCACCTGGTCGCAGTTTGTCGATGAGGTCCGCTCCAACACCCTCTACACCCTGATCTTGCAACCTTTTATTCATATCTTCCAGAACGCTTAATGCAGCGGACCGAAACTGGCTGTTGGACACTCTGTGCTGTGGGAGTGGGGAGCCAAAAATGAATGGTTGGACTGGAGACTTGGGTTGTGTAGGAACATTGGAGGAGTCGGATTTGGAGATAGGGCTAATTATGCCCGCACTGCCTAATTTTCTTTCTGTTGAAGGCGGCTTGGATGGTGTTGCAGCACCCGGTGTTATATTCGGAGGCAAGTCATCTATTGTCAGCT
>JASFDC010000307.1:0-10378 GCA_036937075.1 Mycocalia duriaeana | reverse complement strand
TGGAAGGGAATATTTGATGGTTGTACACAACCTGCAATCACCATCATGAGCATTCGCTGCGAAATAATTTATGACAACGATGGCGTACCTTCTTAATCCCCCACTTGCTCTCATCCGTCCCGGAAACATCAATATACATATAAAACCCGACAGGAAGCAAAAAAGGCCCCGCTTTATTCAATCTCCAGGTGATCCATAATCGCCTGAAGGACCCGTCGAAGCTGAAGGGGCCGCTGGCGCCCATGACGAGGGTGTCATTGGGGAGGCCGCGGACGGAGCCTCCGAATAGGACCTGTATATGTGTTTAATAAGAGGGAGGAAGAGAGGGAAGGGGCACACCTCCATCGCATCGGCTAGGGACGGCGTCATCAGTCTCCCTATGAATAGTTGGAGTTCTCTGAATCCTGCAAATCCATAAGCGTTGAATGGGATTTCCGAACGGTGGTAGATGGAGTTCAATTCCTTTAGTCCCATCTCTCCCTCTGGCTCTCCTTCAGAATACGGAATAGGCCCAACAAGATAATCCTTAATAACAGGCTTCTCCCATCCTCCATGGTGTATGGTCACACGAGCATACCGCTCTGGGACCTCCCTCCCGGCATCAAGATAGCTCAACGCGTCCCCCTTGCTAGGAGGATAAGCCTCAATCATAAACACCGTGTTATCGGATAACGCAGCGTCCTCCGGGGGGGAGGTCAAGTTGAGCCCTAGCTCGGGGCGGAGAAGCCATTTGTAGATTTTGGCTGTTTCTGAGACTTTGAGGGGGGCCCAGAGGTTGATGGGTGAGGGAGGGGAAGCGGGTGGAGGTGTAGATGCAGATAAGGGGCATTGCTTTAGATGCGAGGAGAGCAGGGGTGGAGGCAAAGGGGAAGGAGGAGCAAGAGTGGATGCGGGAAAGAGACCTCCTGGGAGGAGACCGGCGCCGATTTCGTGCTGGTGTAGGACGGTAATGAGGTAGAGGATGGAGAGGAACGCGCAGGAAAATAAGCCTGTGTATAGCGCTAGAGAGCTGCAGCGCAATTCGACAGGGCCGAGGCGACAACTATACTTGAGTCCTCCATTCAGCTCGTCCGGGTTTTCGGAGTTGTTCTCGATGTTGCTGTGGTTCTTCCTAGCCATGATGGAGGGAGGAGGGTTGCATTTATCTATGATGTTTGGTGATTTGTACTGGAGATGGGATGGATGCATGTGAGCATAACTGCGCTAAGCGTAAGCATTGATCGAGAGAAAGCAGGTGGACGCGCTGATTGAGCGCTATAAATGGAGCTCTCGATCAACAGGGTTTATCTACCAGCGCATATCTATCAGACGTTCATTCCAACTCTTTAGCTCTCTCACTGCTGCATAGTGTCCTGGAATTGTGTCTGTACCGACTTTGAGCTTGGAGAAGA
This sequence comes from Mycocalia duriaeana, assembly GCA_036937075.1. Classification (NCBI taxonomy): domain Eukaryota; kingdom Fungi; phylum Basidiomycota; class Agaricomycetes; order Agaricales; family Nidulariaceae; genus Mycocalia; species Mycocalia duriaeana. Next base: position 8,987 of record JASFDC010000307.1, on the reverse strand, counting down.
TATAAAATATAATAAAATATATAAAATATATGTGACTTGCGATAAGAGGAGGTTTAGATAAGACGAACAGAGAGTATTTGTATCTGACCTTTCGACTTCCTGATTGCATCACTGGTCCGTGCGCGTATTCAAATAATATAAAATGATCACCCAACCCATTTGATTTCCTTACCACTCTGGCCTTTTGGCTTAGATCAAGTGTAGTATCTGTTCTTAATAGTTTAACCACTATTATGGAGGCACCGCCTCCATTCTTGGTTATCTAATTTTTGCCGCCCCAGTCTTCGAAGCTCTGCTTGCAACTTCGTAGCGCGATGACCTTGCTACTGCACTACTGGCTTGTGTCGTCGGGGGATCCCCCCTTTTTCCTGGCTTATTCTTTGCATGTTTCTGTCTCTTGTCAGTGGACATAGAGTTGGGAAGATGCAAAAAATCTGTCATGGATATTGCTTTCATCTAGTGGCATAGAGTTTGGGATATCTTATTGGATGTCAAATGTTTTGACCTTTTTTATGATTTATAGTATTGACTTGCATTTATGCTGAAGTTTAAAGTACCGACATGCTTTGTTATTTTACGCACGCGTTCCGCTTGAAATGGTTGCTGTAATTCAACTGTACATTGATCAACCAACGTAATTAGAGAATATCGCACTGTGTTTCACCTGCTTGGTGAAAGGACACTCGAGCAATTGGTCGTGATTATCATCACGAGTCATTCCAGTTGCGCTGTTCATTTAGCGATACACAATAACAGCAACAGCCATCCCAACAAGATGATGATGATATGATTAGAGATTGCGTGTAACAAAGCGATTGAACCTGACCACCGCGATAACATGACAGATAAAACTAACTGATGAAAAGATTGACCAATCTCTATATCCTCCCCCATCCTTCCTCATAAATACTATCGTATCATCGTCCACCACGGAGAGCGAGAACCAAATGCAGCACTGCGCCTGCTGAGATGTTAAAGTCTTTCGCTGTCTTCTCGTCTTGCCTGGATGAGGTATTATTTCAGCCATCTTGAAACATCAGGAAACACAACGGGACGTACATCTGCCTTCCTCCGAAAATTAAACGCTGTTGCGGTGGGGGAACACCAGATTGCTCTTCGACTTTCTCCTTGATACGGGTGATCTGAGGGTAGAGTTACGAATAGCATTAGGATGGGCTTTCATGCAAGCATTCAACGACTCACCTTGTCATCCTGATCAATATCTAGCTCAATCTAACATACCCAGTTAAGATCATCTTCCAGCAGTTTTAAATGTAAAGCACCTCTTTGCCAGTAAGCGTCTGTTAATCCAATCGATCGTCTATCAGTAAGTACTCTAAAGCGTCGTTGAACGAGAGAGTTTACCTTGACTTTAATCAGCATGGCGGTAGATGGTAATAGTACAGAGAAATGAAATGAGATACGTCTAGGACGTTAGAGAAGAGAGACCAGATAAAGGATTGCTGTGGTTAGTACTTGAGGTCGCTACTCAAGCTGACTCATAAATTAGGCGCGACATGCCGGGATACCGGCCCGGATCCTCAGAGTATCGGATGATAAATATGGCGACTTGTGAGATTATACCCGCACATACCGAGCACATTTCCCGAGTTAGGTTCACAATTTCTCATTTATTATCTATGCCTTGCACAGTGTGATAATCAGAAAACGGGGTACAACAACTTCATATTCGGTATTAAATTTGTGAAAGTTAAATCATCAATTCGAAGGACAAGTACATAAAGGAAAAATTGGTATACTCAGTAACCGTAAACTAGACTCCCCATAAACTATTTGTGTTTTCAGCTCCGAAGGTACAAGCAGAGCCTCGAAGACCGAGACACCAAAAAGTAGATAACCAAGAATGAAGGCGATGCCTCCATAATAGTGGTTAGACTATTAAGAACAGATACTACAATTGATCTAAGCCAAGGCCAGAGTGGTGAGGATATTTGAAAGGAAACTAGTCCTTTTATGCATTCAGAAACGAGCTCGGACCATTCACATTTCCGTGATTGTTTAATGTTCAGTCATTAAATGTAGAAAAGGTCATACTAGCTGATTTGTTGAGACTAGTAGCATTATAGAAAATAGTCAAGACACTGTTAATTCATGATTTGACTTGCAGGTTCAGTTAATGCAATCCTGCCGGTAAATATAAACAGGCGAAAGAACGTGAATTCGGACCTTAGTTTCAAATGATGTATTTCGCTTATTTTGGTAGAAAATGTTCCCAAATGGGACTCGCGAAGAACGACAGGAAGTAGCATCTGTTTTATGTGCGAATGTCATTTACATACTATTCTGGCCAGATTTCTATCAGAACAATCTGTAGGCTACTTAATATAACTCTCTTACAGGGTAATTACAGTGCGCCCCAAATCAAGCACTATTGAATTTTGCGTAGAGCACCTCACGTTGAAGATTACCAGCATTGATTATCTTCGCTACTGCATCCACCAATTCCGTAAAACTGGTCTGACTTGACATGGCCTGAGCTGCATCTTTACCTCATTCAACCCAGGAGCATTCTTTCGTAATCCATGCCATCGCCGTAGTAGTCTTCCGGACTGCCACCTAATCTTTCTTCTTCATTTTTATAACACTCGCCGACATCCTCAGCGGAAGCGGGTCCATGATGCTTATTAACAGCTCCCAAAAAAGCCCTCTCTTCCTTCTTTGTGGACACGATTCCAAAGGTAATTTCAAACTGTCCAAAGGCTGGCATGATGTTGAATGAAGGAAAGGATATAAATATTATGTGGGTCCAGACTTATATAGTTGTAGTCCGAAAAGTTTAAATTGAGATAAAACGTGCTTTGGGCGGGATATTTATCGACCCAGGAATAGCAGAAGCTTGTAGCTTGTAATAGTTCATGTGTAAAATCTTGTTCTCAGGTGATGGCAATGGAATTCCGGACCGAAAGAAGGCTCTCCGGATTGACGGGCCGTTTAGATCATATAAGTATAGGTGTTCAGGAGAACCCCTTGAACTCCCTCCGAACCAGATCCGAAGCAATGAGCGCATTCGCCAGCACAACTCCATTCGCCAGCAACCCATTGAAGACAAGAGATGATCTCGCAAAATTTTTGGTCGACTTGCTCGATCCTCTAGAGACACATACTTCTCCAGGAGGAGCAAGAATTCACTTGGGCCATACAGCGACGCACTACGATGAGATAGCAGCACAGCTAGAAGGCTTTTCTCGTCCAATTTGGGGCTTAGCTTCTCTTCTCGCAGGCGGTGGAGACTACCAAGGTGCCAAAAGATGGCTTGATGGCTTCAAGAACGGGACTGATCCCGAGAGCGCGGAGTTCTGGGGACCAATGAGGGACAAAGATCAGAGGATGGTGGAATGTTCTGCTATTGGATTTTCTATCGCAGTTGCGAAAGACAAACTATGGGATCCATTAAGCGACGATGCTAAGCGTAATTTCGAAAACTGGTTGGGAGGAATGAACGACAAGGAAATGCCCAACACGAATTGGTTATGGTTCAGGGTAAATATATGATATCGACAAAGCACATTTTCTGAAGGCTTACCTTCTGATTACAAGGTATTTGCCAACCTTGGTCTTTCAAAAGCTGGATCGCCGCGATTCGACGCCAAACGTATGAAAGCCGACCTTGATCATCTCGATACATTCTACATTGGTGGGGGATGGTCTCGAGATGGTCCAGAGGGAGTGGTCCAGCTGGATTACTACTCCTCCTCATTTGCTATACAGTTTGCTCAGCTAGCGTACTCAAAAATTGCACAGGCTGAAGATCCCGAGCGTTGCGAAGAATACAAGAATCGAGCACGCCAATTTGCATTAGATTTCGTCCATTACTTCGACGAGGAAGGTGGGTTATTCAATTTCCGCGGACGCGTTCCTATATTATAACGTTATTCCAGGACGCGCAATTCCATTTGGCCGTAGCATGACTTACCGATTTGCCATGTCCTCATTCTGGGGGGCTTTAGCTTTCGCAGATGTTGAACTACCCGCTCCCCTGACATGGGGAGTCATCAAAGGACTCCAGCTTCGTAACATCCGCTACTGGATGAAGCAACCCGGCGCATATTATCCAGATGGCACACTGACCATCGGCTTCTGCTATCCTAACCACAACATGACAGAGAACTACAATTCTCCAGGGTCGCCGTACTGGTGTTGCAAATCCTTTGTGTCGCTTGCTCTTCCAGAGTCACATCCCTTCTGGGCATCAGCCGAGGAGCCTTATCCAGAGTCGCTACGAAACACAACCAAGTTCCTCAGCTATCCCCTCCATATCGCCACTAGCCTCGGTGGACATACATATATCCTCTCTTCGGGCCAACAGTGCTCGTATCCCGTAAAACAGAGCGCCGCGAAATATGGCAAACTGGCATATTCCTCCGCATTCGGGTACAGCGTTCCTGTGGGAAATTTGACTTTGGAAGAACTAGGAGGAGATAACACGCTCGCTCTCAGTGTTGATGCTGGAGAGACATGGAAATGCAGGCGAGTGACCAAGGAGGCGCGGATTGAAGATGGTAAATGGTTGCGATCCATGTGGTACCCATGGCCGGGTGTTGAGGTTGAGACGTGGCTCGTCCCTCCGCAGAAAGAATCCCCCCTCTGGCACCTGCGTATTCATCGCATTCGCACAGGAAGACAACTAACCTCCGCAGAAGGGGGATTCGCTATCTATGGGCAAGGTTCCAACGAAAGGGCGTTGGAGCCTTCTACAGGCGAGGCCTTCGGTACGTTTGAAAACGGACCAGAGGGTAGAGCTGCATCTAAAGCTGGAGTTTCCGGTATCGTCGATATCGGTTCGTCAAACAGGAACGGGAAGGCCCTGAGGACAGATGCGAACTCGAATTTAATGGTGGCACGTGCTGTCCTGCCGACGTTACTCGGTGACCATGAAGCGGGGGAGAAAGATATTTGGTTAGTTTCGGCTGTATTTGCGCTACCCAGCATAGGTGAGCACGAGGGTGCACCTGATGGCTGGAGCCCAGAATGGGACAAGCGCCCTCAAGTGCCCGCGGAAATTGCCTCGTTGATGAAGGCGTGAGGGATGAGTGCATCAGGAATTAGATGTCGAAGTTAAAAATGTCATATTACATTGTAAATGAATGAAAATGGACTACGTATTTCCTTGACTGGATTCGGCTTTGACCGGTGTGGAATTCGAAGGGCTCGACTATTGTTATGTGCCCAGTTGGATTTCTTTAGGTCCAACTAAATCTGCACCAGAGAGTAACCAACGAAAGGTGACGCTTAAGCGCACTCCACGTTTTACCCATCTCCCAGTTGAACTAACGATTGAACTGGAACTGGGGGATTCGGTAGAAACATAGTCGTCTGTCCGGCTATCAATTCCATGAGTCCATCTATACCGAGCATCTTCAGACAGGACAATAACACTCCTCTCCGGAAGGAATAGACGCAATTTGTCATTGTCCTTCGAGGTGACAGCAGCCTTCACAGATTCAGAGCTTGCCTCGTCTGGTACTTTATCGAAGTTCATGACGCAGGAGCTTCCAAAGCTACATCCAATGATTCCGTCTCCATAGCGACGAAGTAAGTCAACATGAGGAGATATACCCTCTCCTGGTTGATAGAGGTTGATAATAGCTTGCCTAGCTTGCGTAGGCACTTCAGGAAAGAGTAACGAGTATGTTTTCTTCAGAAGGAATGGCTGAAGCATCTTCGACAGCGTGGACAAGAGAGAGTCGAGAACAGGAGGAAGACTCGTGGATTCCGTGGATGGCGCTGACGCAGAAGGGGGAATGAATCGTCCAAAGAGCATCACTTGATTAGCACCATTCACTTGGAAGTATGTCGACATGCAGTAAGCCACTACGGCATCTGCAATTTCTTGCGGTAATTGAAGGGTGGGCATAAAGTAAAGGCCAGGTATAGGCGGGGCATTCAGCGCAGCAGGCCGAGGTGATATTTCGAAATTCGGCAGCGACAAAGTTGCACATGAAGCGGGGCCAGTATTAACACTATAGGTTTGATTTTCGGGTTCATCGAAGAGAGAGTCCAGTGAAGAACTTGATGTAGCAGAGAAAAGCGAAGATGGCGATCCACCTAACTCAACCTCTGCAGAAGCATGTGCTTTCCAGGAAAGAGTGGGTTCTGGTATTTCGATGCGCAATTTTTTGCGCTTGTGGGCGGACTTGTCCTTCCCCTCTCCATTTCCATTTATATCTCTCATTCCTGAAGAGTCGGCAAATGGAGACAATCTCCTCTTGGGAAACATAGTATAGACCGCTGGAGTAACTATACAAATGTTGGTATCTGGCAGCCATGAAGTTGGACTTCGACCACCACCAGCTGATTCAGATCACGCACTAGTCATGACTTCCTCGTCCATATTCCAGAAATCAAAAAAAAATTAGAGGGGGGATTTCCAGAGGGGAAGGACTGTAGTAGGTAAGATGTGGTGGGTGGTTTTAAACCGAGTCTGAACGAACGTTCAAACGTTCAACCAGCACCGCCACACCGAAGAGATTAGATAAAGCTACGACATTCAACCTCCTTGGAACCCGGTTTCCCATTTTACCGTTACCCGGTAATGCTATTCATGGGGAACCTATTAGCGCTTGTTCCCCCACTTATTTGAAACTCTCATCTTCCTCACAATGAGAAAGTATAACGAGGACGGCTCTGTGGATATCTCTTGCATTGCAGGAAACGTATCTAACGATGTGAAGGAGTTTGTTGGGAACCCGTCGCGCTTCTTCTCCTTCATTCCGGAGGGTGTAACCGGGCCCATCTTCGGGCAAGCCATCCAGGAGAGATTGCAAGTGACGGAGATAAATATAATGCAGAAGGCTGATGAGCCAAAGAAGATGGAAGGGAGGGTTGTAATCGAGATTGATGTTATGGATGGTGAGTACGACTTCCAGCTTGCTTAAACGTTCCTTATTTACTATTCAACAAGATATGCTCAACGGAGGGGGGGCCATGCATGGTGGATGTGCGGCTTTCTTAATCGACTTGTACTTTCTCTCCCTTGTTTCTGTCGTCTTCCTCAATAATATTTATACCTCGTAACAGATGCTCTTCTCTTGCGTTGTTTGCTCTGAACCTGACCACCACTGGAAACATAAACTCGACAGTTTCTCAATCTCTCAACATTGTATACCATTCCCCTGCTCAACCGTACGTTTTATATGCTTATTTCTTGGATGCACTGTATTGAAATTTGATAAAATTAAAATAGGGGTGACAAGCTCCGCCTGGTTAATACCACTCTCGCTATTGGGGCTAGGGCTCACTCTGCGCGAACAGAGGTCCGTAGCTTCAAGCACCGCCTGCTGTTCATGACATTGATACATCTATTCGTTTCAGATTTGGAATGTCACCCATCATCGCCTAGTTGCGTCCGGTACCCATATTAAAATGGCCCCATCTGCCCCGTCACCGCCCAAGGCGAACCTTTGAAACATTTCTAGATGTCCTAATTGTTAGAGATTCGTATTGCGGTATACAACAGCATACCTTTCATAAAGAAGAACGGCTTCTTGTTAAATATAGTAATTGAATATTTTTTATATGAGATTATGCAAAGATGAAATGAACTGTGTTAATTTGTGGGCCTCGACAAGCTCATAACAAAGGTTATTCATTGCTACTTATATAACTCGAGGACTTGTGATTCATCTTATTATTACAGAGTACTAAAATTACTGTAGCTTGTAAGCAAAAGCTAGAATCGACGAATTGGATGATACAACAGTATTCATAACACCGCCAACGATACAGTCCCGAGATATATAAAATAAATTTTCCAAAAAAGGCGAAAACCTTCTGGGGGAATTTGTACAATAAGTAAAACAATCGATATAAACGAGCATACAAGAACATGTATTAGTAAAAATAAAAAGTCCAATCTGAATATGAGTTCGTCAGCCCAAATTGGGGTAGGGAAAGTAAATGAGACACACTTAAAATATATACATATCGAAATAGAGATGCAGGAAAACCCTTTGGAGTATAGCTTCCAACAGAGCTTGGTTGGATATTGTGGCAGATCCGCATCTGCAAAGTCATGGTCCCGTGCATGATGCTATATGGGTTTGAAGCATCATTTGAAGTGGGATTGTAGCTTGGAAAGTGACTGTAGCCTATTAAAACGTATGCCCACGAGCAAGGGGGTTTGATTATATGAACGGCGGGCCGTAACTGTATCAGGAAGTAATGCCACGAATCGAAAACGAATCATGCATCACGTTTTCTTCTTCAATTCGGCGAGCTCGTTCAGAAGCCGAGCGCGCTCATTTAGCAAGCTAAGCGTGCGGTTATATTCGCTTTCATACCGAGCAGCAAGGGCCTTCTGTTTGCTCTGAATGACCCCAATCAGCCAGCAGAACGAAAGATGTTATCACCGACCAACCTTTTCATACGCAAGGCTATCCCGCTCTTTTTCCTTCCTCGATCGCGACAGACGAAAAGATCTGCTGTTCTCGAAAGACGCAATTTCGGTGTCTTCGTCGACAGCCTCGATATATCCTGAATGACGAACTCCAGTTTTAACGGGGGTGGAAGGTAACTCAACTGAACGATCGTCCTCGAAGACTTCATAGTAGCTCTTTCTCGGAGGAGAAAAAGATATATCAAGATCTACCGAAAGAAGAAGTGAGGGGGAGGGTACTTCGTGGATGCATCTTGGATGCCGCTCGGGTGCGGATGGAGAGCTGGGGAAGGTAGTTAGGTAGCTGAATGCTGCATTCGGAGTGCTGGCCGAGGTTGGGAGCATTTCGGTGTTGACACTTGTGAAGGACTCAGCTTGTTGAGTTCGGAAAGAGGAGTAAACTGTATTTGAGTAGGTCTCCTTCGTAGTGCCAGTGGTAGCCGACACGGCTGGGGAACGAACAGTTCGATCATGTTCCATGATCTCATCGTCACCTTTCAGCATCAGCCCGGCACGCCGTCCGACCCAACAAAGCAACTCTCCAACAAATACCACTTCATCCCATTCTCCTTCCGCCAACCGCCTAGGATCA
>JASFDC010000306.1:0-10391 GCA_036937075.1 Mycocalia duriaeana | reverse complement strand
GTAGACGTCAAAGCAGCTACCACCACAGCTTCCCGCGGCGGTCCTCCCCCCGGCATCTCCTTCGACCGATTTGTCCGTGCCTGTGTGGTCGTGAAGCAGCTCAGCGAGTCCTTTGGCAGACTTGATACAGATCGGGATGGTTGGGTTCAGATATCATATGACGACTTTATGAGGACCGTATTGACGCTGCCTTGAGCTGGGAGTGGGAGTACATTTTTAACGCTTTGATAGTTTTGGAAGCAATGAGTTAAACAGGGACAAAGAATTCTCAAGGACTGTACTGTAAGTAAATAAATGAATGAACTTGTATGTAAATATTCTTCTGATTCGATGTTCGATGTCGCCCTGAGCTTTACAGCACGATGAATCCTCTTTTGGTTGTTTCGGAGAATTCGGCTGACAGGTTAGATATGGAGGCTTCTTGTAGGCTTCCGTTGCTATCATAACATCCCAGGACTTTGTAAGCGGTGACTCAAGTGGAATTCATTCTTTCGTGAACGTCGCCGTTCTCTGTAAATCCAATCTAAATCCATGAGCTGGAAGAAGAAACGCTATGAGGGCATGAAGACAAGCGCTCCAGCGGTTAATAAACTCGCTGGTATGTGCCATGGCGGATGTACTGGATATATCTAGTATTTTATGTTTTCGGACAACAAGCCGGTACATAACTAGTTTGTTTGTGAATATGCGCATTTCGTTTGCATGCACTCATCGCATGTAAGGTATTCGTTATTACAGCCCTCAGAGGTCACTGTCTTGAGTAACGAAGAACTATTTATATTGTCCAAATAGCAGGTGCCGGAGTTCCTAAGCTGGGCTGGTACATTGATGTCCGGGATACTACGGGCTACAAATGTGGCATAGTCTCGCCTCGAACACTGTAACAAAATCGGTACGGGATGTTGAGTATCATGGACGCTTCAGAAGCTAATCCGCTTAACATCATACCCGTTCCACGAGTTGGCCGTCTCATAAAAATTATATCTAACAATTACTTAGTCGCGTACTACATACCAGGCTCCCTCTCTCGCTGACATATGAAAAAACACTCGTGGTACGCGAAAAATCAAAGTAGCGCTCACATTACTAAGGTAGATTCGCCAACTTCGTCGCTTGAAGGCTTTATCTTTGAAACCACCATGTCTCATCGGGGGAGCAAGGGCAAACGAAAATGCGTATCATCCTTTTTTAACCCTAGGTCTTTTGGAGGCCCATTTGCTTCTTACGCCGCCTTCATGAATTTTTTCGATCAATGCTGAGAAATATCGTTCGATGGCAGCAAAATTTGTAAGGATGACCTATATAGGATCAAGATTTTGAAACTGACAGGAATATTACTGTTGATGATTCCGCTCGTATTTTGGATCGCTAACTGATGTTTGGCAGGGTATACCCACCTCGGTTTGAGTATGTGACAATGCAAGCTCAATGGAGAATGGAGCTCATTATTGGATGTGATGTCCAACTTCGGGGGTATTTTTTTTGCTCCTTTGAGTCATTTGTGGACTTTATAATAAAGTGTAAGTATACTATTCTCGCGCAGTTTTATATATGTATGTAGAGAAAATTGCTTTCTTCAATGCATCAATTTTCCTCAACTATCTCAGAGACGAGGCAGGAAAACTCCATGGCATAACTCTATAGTTATTTCTCAAACCCAAAGACAAAACTCAGTTGCGAGTCTTGAATCCTCTCTGAAATTTACTATCATTTAGTATGACATCCAGCATAAGTATCGACAGCCTAACGATAGCCACTAAGACCTACCAAGATGCTATGCTTATACACAATTAAGCTAGCGATTGTAACCTTTTAGGATTACAAATCATCAATGACGGAAAGCCGTGAGCCGGAGTGCAATAGTACTTAAGTACTTAAGCTTAAGTTCGCATTTAATGGTTTGTACAGGCGTAGCCAAACACACCTAAAAGATATGGATATGAACAATAATTCTGTAAAGGCAGGTTAGAAGTGAAAATAGCAGCATGGGCTATTTACACTACTTTACTTCTCGGAGCTCTAATAATAATATAACACCGTGACTGAGAGAACACTGGCGTAGTGACAGCGTGACATCGCCTCATTTCCGAGTCGAACTAAACCTAAGAAGATCAGCCCAAATCGGCTCATGTCTTTCCTCCACTTTCCTCCGGAGATCGAGAACGAGATATTCCAATGGACGTTTCAAATTCCCCCTCGCATGCCAAGTGATGTAGGATTAACACGGGTATCAAAGAGAGTCCAATCAATGTGAGTTTCCAGAGGATTATCTCCGTACTACACGATATTGATTGATTAACCAGCATCGAGCCTATGCTATACGAAACAGTCATTCTTGAGAGCGATAAAAGTCCCCGCGGATGGGATGACCATAAAATTGAATCATTTCTCATTGCTGTTAAAAGCAAACCATCCTCCTTTTTCAACAAACACGTCAAGAACCTATTCTTCAGTGCTAAATACCACGATCAACTTGAGAATCGTCTCTTCCAGCTGCTCTCAGCTTGCACCAGCGTCCGGCATTTATTATATATAGAATATTCTTTGTCTTACGATGTTTCGCAAATCGTAAATCTGCCCTTACGTTCGCTACAGGCACCGCTTGCGGTAATCTGCCAACTTGTGGCAGAATCACACAAAACACCCCTACTTCCAGAGCTTACTCATCTGACTATCCTTCCTTCTATCATCGTCAATTTTACTCTACCGAACGTTGATGCCCTGCCGGGATTGACTCATGTCTTTGTGAAGGAGGATGCGCACGTCTCGAATATGTTTTGGTACCAACAGGATCTGGAAGATTTAATGCGCATTTTGTCCTCCACCAAAAGTCTTCAGTCTATCGTCTTTATGATTTTGCTTGCGGATGAATTTTTGGAACATTTGCAATCCACAGGATACGAGGATGATTCAAGAGTACATGTAAAGAAATATGTAAAATGGCATGATTATTCTACTGCTGACGCATGGGAGAAAATAATTCCAACTATTACATAAATGAAAACAATGCAGCTGGATGGAGGAGAAGGAACACGAAGTTGGAGTTTTACTTACAGTAGAGCACAACAGTAAGTATAGATTAAATGTCAATATATGTGGATCCACTTTTCTTGAATTCCAAGTAGCATACTCCTAAGAGATGAATTTTGAAACTAAATAATATATCACAAATGTAATCGAAAAAATGCTATATAACATACAATGACTATTTAGAAGAATATATAAATGTATTAGTGGAGTATGCAGAATGTTTATGGTATTCCACTAATTTTAACGCGGAAACGCTTTTCTGAGAGATAAATAACTTTAATAAAGTGTCTAATAAACATGTAGAAAAATACCCATCACCCCTGCAAGTTCGTCGCCCAATTATCCCGTCCAGAGTGCCTTGAACCTGATAAATTACTTCTCAAGATACTAGAATTTATTTCACTAGGTCTGGTAAAGGTGGTATTTTCAGACTTGGCAGTGGCTAGAGCATTTTGATCGTAGTCAATCAAGCTGTTCCCAGAGAGGACTATGGTTATGGCTTCGTCTTCGGTTGCTCGAAGGATGAAGCGGTAGAGGTAGATGATGATGACCAGCAGGTTGCATACGAGTAGGGATATTCCGGCCTGGAGAATGTACTTAGATTACAATCCTCTGGAAGATTGACATGTTATAGATTCACCTCGATGTATGTTAGCATCCGCAATATTAAGAATGCATTCGGCCCGAGGTCGAAGGTTCCACGCGAGAAGACAGCCAAGACAACTACTGAAAGGAGAGTTAACGTGCTCGCTGAGAACAAAGTGAGAATGAGGCGACGATGGTTGGGGTCCAATTTTATTTTCCAAAACAATATCAACGGGCATATGACGAGAATTGAATCAGCGGCTATATCCACTTCAGAAAAGTCAGAAATGGAAACGAAGGATAGGCTCGAAAATACTAACGTGCCATCATAATCTGCGTCCCCGTATCTAGAAATAAAACCCTGGGATTCTTCGAATTTGGGATTTGTTTCAGTTGATAAGTCCATAGCTGCTCTGCTGTTATTACGATGGTAATGTACATGAGCGTGAAGAGTATACAGAGAAAGTAGCAGAAGTGGCGGTGGATACGCCGGGGTGGGAATATCCGGGCTATTGAGAGGCAGAGGCTTATGCGGGAGACCCTGGAGAAGGGGTTAACGTAGGGGTGGAGGCATGGGTGGAGAAGGCATACCAGACTATGGTGAAGTAGGGGAAGGGAGTGAGCCAGTATGCGTCAAGTGATGGGGCGCTGCCTGACATCGTGGGGGGATTTACGGCTGGGAAACGACATCCTGTTAATATCAGAGCTAATTGAAATAGGGACTTGTACCGCACTTATCCACATAACTGGGATGAAGACACAATCTGCGAGAAAGGGAATGATAGCGAGGTAGTCATCCCACCAAAGTTTATTCCTTCGGAATCTATCGTAGAGACGAATAATGACAGAGAGCGAGGCTAGCGCGTGTAGGGCCACAATTGAGGCTGTTGCGGAAGGAGTGCTACTTCAGCATTCACCGATCAAATTAGAAAAGCGCAAGCAGATACCTTTCCAAGCGACGTAAGATTGAGGTGGAAGACCCATTATCGCGCTGGTCCTATGCAGAGAGATACGCGAAGTTGCTGTTGCACAAGATGGTGGTTGAAGAGTTTAAGAGGCGCATCAGAGTGCGCACTGCGGACTACATACATGCGGAGAAGTCTAGATCTGAGATAGCGAGAATGAGTGGGGTAGGAACGCTGGCGCAATTGTCCCTTAGACCCTGCGGAGGTCGATGTCCATAGACATTTCTAAAAAGGGTAATTTCACGCCTGACCAGAATATGGCTTCGCTATCTTAGCCAGTCCACTGACGTATGCAATGTGCATATACTTGCCTCGGAGGTGAGACGAATGGTAAAATGAAGACTGGACTTCACTTTGGAGGCAGAGGTCGTTCATGCGTTGTACTGCAGAGAAATATAATGAGGGTCTGATAAGACATTGATAGAATCTTAGAACGTGGGATATCTAACTTCCCAAGGAGGTTGGGTTGGAGGTTCTGGGTTGAAACGCTTCAACTTTTTCGCAATTTGATTTCTTCGAAAGTTGTCACGACGATAAACATGTGACGTACAGTATGTAGCTCATCATTCTTTTTAATATGTTTCTCTAGCTAAATTCAAATTGGGTGACATCCCGCTGCGTCTGAAAACTCAGAATATTTTCCAAATTGCGATAAGCGAGTCCAGCCGACATGCCGGTATCCAAAAGGATAATTATATAACATCCGCAGTCAAACTAACCCCTCTTCCAGATTTTAGTCTGGAGGAGACCTACCCCTCCTTCCAGACTAAAAGCCAGTGGTAAACACGGCTTTAACTCCTTTTTCTGTTTGCCGAGCAGCCGAAATATGATCCGATCTTCACCTTACCGAGCCGAACCTCGCTCATTAATATTATCGACGCTTATTAATGAGATTTTCTTCGGAATTCAGCAGGAGAAGCTGCAGTGCTACATAAATGAAAAACTATAACTTTTTAGATATATCTCGGAGGCACAAAGTCGAGTTTCCAAAAATCAAGAACATATCTTATCGGTCATTTTGGGATATAATAACCACATATCTGTATTTCTCAACTCTATGCGTGCTTGTCGTGAGCAGAGAAATAATAAAGTGATGAAATATAATGAGAGAGAAATGATAAGGCTCGAGAATTTTTGAGACAAGTAAGAGGCGAATTTGCGGGCAAACAAATATATTGTTTGGATGCCAGTGTTCTCTTGCTTGGCTCCCCAAACGGGAGGCCGAGCTCAAGCCGACACAGGCAAGTAGTAGAATACAACGAGACTGTAGAGTATGTAAAAGAATTGAAAAGGGGAAGAGGCATGGGTGGGTGAAATTAATCGAGCTTGAAATGAGCTATGGATGTATGTGAGAGATGAAGAAATGAAAGTATGGATAGTCTAACCTATGGATGTATGTGAGAGTTGAAGAAATGAAAGCACGACGAAATATGTTCGACGGCTGGGAATATATCCTAATTATTGACAAAGGAATTTGTAATCTAAAAGCAATATGAAAGCGACAAAGGAATCTAAAGAATTACTCCGTGCTGCATAGACCTCGATCAAAGGGCTTTGATCGATCATTAACGGATGTCTTACGGCCCGTAATATTAAATCCAGATTTTTCAAGCTCTGCTCGGCTATCGATCTGGAAAATATGTACGTTTCCAGATGCAGCGGGAGGTCATCCATTTTAAGTATAGTTGAATCCTTTCGTCCCATATCCTTGACTGAACAGCAAAGGTATGAGCTATAAGAGTTTACTTGGGTTGCGACGGGGCAGAATAAAATAAGATTTCAACATTTTCCAGAAGTATGCCCTCTGACGGTCAGATTATGCTGAAATATGAAAGCTACAACTTTCCAGTGCCTTCGACGCTTGAATGTGCGTGGTTTAAGGTGTTTACGCCTTGAAGGGCAACGTTTTGGTTGCGAGAAAAATGATTGATGGGTACTTTTGCAATTGCTGCTTTGAATCGACTCAGTCGAAATGGATACATGAAAATAGTGTGGTAGGTAACGGTATCAAAAACCTATGAGTTTTCAGTTTGGAGTGATTAATGAGAATCTATCCACAGACTGGGTGGACCAAAAATTGTATAAAAGGGACAAAAGTCAGCCCCTACATAGCAAGCTAGCCAACGATCGATGCGCTAGAATATTCAATATTCAAGTTCCCTGAGACCCTTGATTGTTTATTCGGATCAGAACCTGCCTTTCTAGATGTGGCAATTTTGCTTGTCACTGTTTCGAATCAAAGCGATAGCCTCACCAACATCTCCCACACGCACGGAATGACGCACTCGGCTTGTCCTCCATGTTCCACTAACCTCCCTTGCATTTCTACAAACAGCGGATAACCTGAACATAGAATTTACCCTTCGATGAGGGCTTGGGATCGAATTAGCTCAGTTCTGGGATTCAGAACGATTCCTACGACGATTCTGGTAGTTATTTCGTACCTAGCGATTATCATTTCTGTGCTGGTTACAGACGAACTACCGAGTGTTCCGAAGAACCAGAAAGGGTTAAATTTGAAGCAGGCCTATAATGATTTACACCATGTTAGTACCTCGTTCTATCTATATGCTTATATGTCGACGCGTTGCGTTGAAGTTGTAATCACAACTAACACCCACACTCTCAGATAGCAGCCCGTCCGCACCCCTACAACTCGCACGCAAACGACCTCGTCCACTCTTACATCCTCTCCCGCCTCACCTCCATCGCCTCTCTTCACCCCCACGTCCACATTGTCGAAGACCTCGTATCCAACGCCTCCATCGTCGTTGGGAAAGCCGCCAGCTACTTCGAAGGCACCAACATCCTCGTAAAAATCGACGGCACAGATCCTAACGCCCCCGGTGTTCTTTTCTCAGCGCACTATGACTCCGTATCGACTGCTCCGGGAGCGACGGACGATGGGATGGGCGTGGCTACGCTCATGCAGCTTGTGCAATATTTTTCGGAGGAGGGGAGGAGACCTAGGAGGACGATGGTGTTTAATATTAATAATGGAGAGGAAGATGGGCTGTATGGGGCTCATGCGTACGTCTTCTCCTATCTCTAATTTGGATACGTGTTAATATTCCAAATAGATTCCTCAAACACCCTTGGTCCAACCTAACAAATACATTCCTAAACCTCGAAGGAGCCTCATCAGGAGGGTAAGTCCTTCCATTCCCCGCTCTCGCCCGCTCTCCACTAACCTCCACCCCCGTAGCCGCCCAATTCTCTTCCGCTCAACCTCCCTCATCCCCCTCCTAACCTACAACACACCCCACCCCCACGCCAACGTCCTCTCCTCCGACGCATTCTCCCGCGGCGTCATCCGCTCCTCCACAGATTACACCGTCTACACCTCACCCCCGTATTCCATGGAAGGTCTTGATTTGGCGTTCTACAAAGGCAGAAGCAAGTATCATACAAAATACGACGCGGTGCCGTATACGGTGGGTGGGGAGCGGAGCTTGTGGAGTATGTTGGAGGCTGCTAAGGGGGCTGCGGAGGGGTTAGGAGGTTGGAAGGGGGATGAAACTGACGGGGGGAAGGCTGTTTATTTTGATTGTGCGTTTTTATATATATCTTCGTTTAAGAAATAGGCTGATATTCAGTTCTCGCAGTATTCGCATCCTTCCTTGTCGTATTCTCCCTCACAACTCTCTTCACATCCAACATCCTCCTCCTAATCATCGGTCCTCTCATCCTCTTCCTTCTCCTCGCCATCGACTATGCCAAACGCAGCACCGCGCAAGGGCAAAACGGACATGTCAACACCGGTGAAGGCGCCTTGCAACGAACATGGGCGAGGTTCTCCTCTTTCACCTGGGTACGAGGAACTTGGGCTTATGGAAAATTCTGGCTCGCGTTGGTGGTTACGATTGGATTACAAGTCGTTTTGGTGGTTGGATATTTGAATCTAAACCCCTATGTACGCGCTTTCCTTCCTCCTTCTCTTCATGCTAACACCCCAACAGATCCTATATTCCTCCCCCTACCTCTACCTCCTCTCATCTCTCTCCCTCGCCTATATCTCCTTCACTACCCTCCTCCACTTCCCCTCTTCGCAACCAGAACAACAAAAACAAACCATCCTCCTCCAAACCTACATCTTCACCTGGTTCCTTCTCCTCCTTTCAACCATCGCAGTGGGGAAAGCGCAGATAGGAGGACTGTATTTGGTTACCATGTGGAATGCGGTGTTATTGGTGGCTTGTGGAGTTGGGTACGTTGAGGATATTATGAGAGCTCACGAGGCGGATGGGCCGCCGCCGAGGGGTGATAGGCTGGTCCATTTCGAGGGGGATGCGGAGGAGGAGACGGGGCCTATTATTAGTGTTGAGCCTACGGAGGAGACACCACTCATGGGACACTCACGTAGAGCTACGTCGCAAAAGGGAGAGGAGGCAGGAGCAGTTGGATGGTGGATTTTACAACTCCTGCTCGTTATTCCCCTACCGGTTATAATTATCTCGCATTTGGGAGTTATTTTGGTGGGTGCTATGGCGCAGACTTTGTCGGATGGGAGTTCGCCTGCTTTGGGTTCGTCTTTCTTCAATTTTTTGTTGCAATTCTGATAATGAGGTGTTGGGTGTTATAGTATACGCAGCAGGCTCACTGCTTACACTAGGAATTATCCTCCCCCTCGCCCCCTTCGGCTTAAAAATCCACAAAAGCGTAACATATCTCATGATAGTAATATTCATCCTCGCAACCCTTTACACATGGATCATATTCCCCTTCTCCCAACAAGTCCCTATGAAAATTCACTTCCAACAAAAAGTTGCTCTCAACGACTCCGTACACGCCGTAACAGTTATTACGGGGTTAGAACGATACTTGAAGAGAGATATCGTTCCTTCGCTTCCTTCTTCAGATGGGAGAGACGTTAGGTGTTACCCTGATACGAGGAGGGTGGGATTATGGTCTTGTGAATGGGAGAGCGAGATGGTGCCGTCTCCGGGGGGTCACTATCACGAGGACTCCTTGGAAGAACGATGGTTCCGAGGGACTATAACCAAAACTGGCCCTCTCACAGCCCGCATCGCCCTCCTCGGTCAAAACACACGCAACTGTCGTGTCTATTTCGATTCCAATCCCATAGCACGGTATAACATATCAGGAGGCGATAATGCCCTCCAACCCGGGTTCGAGGGCTCAGGCGGAGGAGTGGAAGTGTTGAAACTTTGGAGTCGGACGTGGGAGAGGGAGTTTGTCGTGGATGTTGAATGGCCCCATGACGCGGTGGGAGAAGCGAAGGGCAGGTTTGCGTGTGAGTGGACGGAGTATGAGAGTGCGACTGTTGGTGAGAAGGATACGGGGAAGGGGAAGATACCAGCTTTTGAGGAGGTGCTTCGGTTTTTGCCTGATTGGGCGGTTGTGCTGAAGCAGAATGATGGGCTTGTGGAGGTTGAGAGGATGTTTTCTCTGGAATTGTAACGATTTTCGTAGTCGTGTGTATATTATCATTTCGTTGTTAAGATTATCGTCATTGAGCTATTATAAATTGAGACCTGTCAATGACGTGCGCAGTTACATGAAAACCCATGGGCGAGGGAGGGTTCTTGATGTAAAGATTCTTGGGATATCTTTTTTGCCGAATGTTCAGCGTCGTGTATATGATTTTTGTGTGACGACTAAGTGTACGCTCAGTCCGAGTCCTAGCATGTTACATTTGGGCCTAGGGATTGATCTAGGAACCGAATATATGATCCACATAATTGTAGCATACTGTATCTGAACCTTCAGCTTTGTCGTCTCCGAATCCAACCTCGATAGAAATGAGTTATTGTTGAGATTCTTTTCTCACGCGCCGGCGGTAGGAATATA
>JASFDC010000305.1:0-10392 GCA_036937075.1 Mycocalia duriaeana | reverse complement strand
GTCTCTTCATAAGTTGTTTATTCTGTGGCTAGTGCCATCTAGACTGTTACCAATAATATCTCAAAGGTGTTATGTATATACTGGTCCATCCGCACTGTCAGTCAATGCCTATCGCGTAGCAGCAGCAGCACCTGCGCTCTGCATTAACTTGCAGGATATATGCTCCCCGCACGACGATTGGAATGGCCATCCTGCTTAAAGTGATGTTAGAATGGAGGAATACGTGTGCGTATAATATTGTATCAAATCAAATGACGAGAACCACGGAGCGCTGGCGGGGAAATATGCCGCTGCAAAGCTGGCTCCTTGTGGATATCGCACAGCAAGAAATTGGTATTTAAGGAGGCTTATTTACAGCTCACCTTCTGAACTTACACTTACATTTACATCTTTCTTCGGTTTGTCTTTTCAGTTTTTTATATTGCACCGGCGATTTTGCTCACCACCATTTCAGACTGCGATCATGTCAACTGCTCAGGCTCCTATCGTGCCTTCTGCTCCAGTAACTACTCCTCCAGCTACTTCACCTCCAACCGTCCCTGCCCCCATCGATCTCAACAACGTCCAAGGAGACATTTTGTACATTTAAACTTTTTACAAAAACTTGCCTAACATCGCTAACACCTCTGTAGGAGTGGTCTCCCTAAGAAGACCCAGTACTACGTGTTCTTCGAGATTTCTGATGTTACTAAGTTCAGAAAAGATTTAAATCGACTTGTCCCCCTCGTGAAGACAGTCGAAGGTGTACTAGAAGACCGCAAGCGAATTAGTGAGCACAAGAAGAGTGGAGACAAAGACCTTATTCCTATGGTCGGCGTCAATATCTCTTTCTCTCACAAGGGTTTTGTGAAGGTATTTCATCAGCCGTTTTGGAAATGTACACAATGTTAATGAAATGTTTGTTAGTTGGGCATTGACGATTCTTCACTCGTTTCCACTAATCTCGCTGCTGGCCAAACGGATCCGTTTATCAATGGTCAGGAAAAAGACGCAACGCTAAACCTCGGTGACGCGCAGAATGCCACAAGCCTCAATCCTGATTGGGATCCTGCCTTTTTAAAGGATATCCACGGTCTCATCCTCATTTCTGGAGAAAGCCATGCTAGTATTCAGAAGCAGAAACATGAAATCGAGGCCATTTTCGGAGTTCACACTTCAAGCGCGTCAATTCAAGAAGTCAAAACTATTCGAGGTGATGTTCGACCAGGCGATGAAGCCGGACACGAACAGTAAGGCCATCTCTTGCTAACTGCAACGACATGCTAAATTTGACGGTTGTTATTTTTAGTTTCGGCTTCCTCGATGGTATTTCCAATCCCGTCCTCTTAGGATTCAATGACCAAGGTGCTCCACCGGGCCCCGCCCCCGTCAATGTCGGTGTTGTCCTTACCGGCCATGATGGAGACATCGACGCAGCAAACAGAGCTCCATGGGCAGTTGACGGAAGCTTTATTGCTTTCCGCTATCTGTTGCAGAAAGTGCCCGAGTTCAATGACTTCTTGACCAAGAATCCGATTACTTCGGTGCCAGGTCTTACATCTGCGCAGGGAAGTGAACTTCTAGGAGCAAGACTTGTTGGCCGATGGAAGAGCGGTATGTGTCAACAATGTACACTAAAACTTATTTCTGAAACGGCTACCTGCAGGCGCTCCTATAGATCTCTCTCCAGACCATGATGATCCTGCGCTTGCTGCTGATCCAACCAGGTATTTTGTTTTATGCATATGGTCAACTATCATGGATCTCATTCTATTTTCAAGAAATAACAACTTCCACTTCACTGGAGAAATTAATTCCCAGCTGAACTGCCCCTTCGCCGCCCATGTCCGTAAGACCAATCCTCGTGCCGACCTTGAATCAAAGGGCATCGATATTAGCTCGCGCAGAATTATGCGTCGTGGGATTCAGTTTGGCCCAGAAGTGACGCAGAAGGAGGCTGAACAAGCAAAGACCCTACACGAACGTGGATTGCTCTTTGCCTGTTACCAGAGCAATATCTCAAATGGGTTCCAATTCCTACAGCAGTGTATGGTTTTTCATAAACTCGCGTTAAAGATCGTGTTCTAATCAGTTCCCTGTGTAGCTTGGGCCAACAACCCCGCATTCCCACCATTTGAGACTCAACCTGAGCAACCTGGGTATGTATTAGGTCTCCAACGATGTTCATTTTCTTTTACTGAATTATCTACTCTTAGTCTTGATCCTATCATTGGACAAGGAGTCAGGCAGATGTCAGGAACTGATCCAAAGGACGAGCAGAAAGAGCTGACATTGCCAGAATTTGTCGTTCCTCGTGGTGGAGAGTACTTCTTCGCCCCATCCTTGAAAGGTTTGAAGGAGACCGTGGCCGTAGCCGCATAAGTTTTGATCAAGTCGGATACTTATGCCCATCGCTATCGACCTATTTTGCAGTGTTCGCGAGCTGCGACAGTCAGGAATGTAATAATGTGTTGGGTATCGTTTAATTTTAATATCACTTCTACTATATAGTTGCTTTGTGCCAGACATTTTCTTTTAGTACCAGACCTAGTTGTGCCTTTGGAATTCGTTTTCGCAGTAAGAAGTGCTAAGGTACTAGCAACATCATATCAGGTTGAATCTTGTCAATATCCCAGATTCGGCAAAATTAAATTCTGAATGATATTGTAAGAAGATATAACTACTCCAATGATTCAAAAATCCCGATTTCTGTTGACACCTTCAATCGCATGATGATATTCCAGTGCCACTCTTTCAGAGATCCAGTGACCCATTGGGCATGCCATTTCGATGAGAAATATATTTGCTACAGAAGAACCATGATTTTATCCAATTTCATGCTCTGCCAGCAGCTGCAAAGAACATAATTGACACACGAAGATGATGGCTATTAGATAAAACCCTACCATGTTTGGGATACCATTAGAGATTGGATATTCATGTTTACAGTTTGGGCATGTCATGACGCCTTCCTCGACATGGATCTATTCAAAATATGCCGACTCAGCGCAAGTTATCATGAGGATGTATTTGCGTACCTCGAGCAATACGTGATGTAGCGCTTTTAAGAATTCTTCGTCTAACATATCTGGCTGTTCTAACGGTAAAGAAGTATCCCCAAGCTGGAATTCAACTGTCAGAGAACTATCGAATATGAGCATCCTATGACTGACCTGTCGAGCAGTGTCCACCAATGCTTTCCATTCGAGTTTTGGCATGAAACCTTTTATGAAATCCGGGTTGAACTCGGTCTCTCGAAGTTCAATCTGCACATCTTTGAACTCCAAAGGGAAATTGTTGGTATTGCAGCCCTTTACATGGCAAGCCAGGAGGTTGTGGGTGATGAGGCGGACCATGAACGCGTCGTGTATCTACCAAAGGGAGATCAGGGGAATCAACCAAATATAAATTATTCTTGGGTTTGATCGAAACTTTCCTGTTCTGTCTTTAGGTGCTTCACTATTCCTTTTGCTCACACCATGAGACCTCCATCACCTTCAATACCAGAAAAAGAGTTTCTGTTCAATGCTCTCTCACAGTCCCTAAGACTGGATGGACGATCGCCACTTGAGCAGCGTTCTCCAACTTTAACTTTCGGCTCAGAGCTTGGCTGGGTGGAATGTGCACTTGGAAAAACACGGTACTTTGCTCTTCCTTCAGGCTACTTCAATGAAATGTAATTTCATGGTGTCAGAGTTCTTGCGCAGGTAGATGCAAAAATGGTAAAACCTCCACCAGAACGGCCGTTTGAGGGTATTATCACAATTCACTCGGAAATTTCACCTATGGCCTCAAGTGACTATGAAACTGGCCGGTAGGTACGTGTCAAGCGTGCTTGTCCAACAATATTTTAAGCCCTGAATAGACCTTCGGACGAGGAAGTTACAATAACCCGGATGCTCGATAAGGTATTGAAGCGAAGTGATGCTGTGGACAAGGAATCACTCTGTATTTTGGCTGGCCAACGGGTAAGCCTGTATGGCAAACTTTCAAAGTTTCACGACTAATATCCTAATGATATCTGCAGGTTTGGCATCTCAGATTAACTCTGCACTTTTTATCTGATGCAGGAAATATGCTGGATTGCGCATGCTTAGCTGGAATTGTTGCTCTTCGGCATTTCAGAAGACCAGATGTTGAAGTAACCGGCGACGAAGTCATCGTCGTGCGTGTATTCTACTTTTCAAATAAACCAGAATCACTGAAATTGCATATTTATACTAGCATGATCCTTTGGAACGCGCTCCGGTTCCACTTGCAATACACCACACTCCATTTTGCTTCACATTCGCATTTTACCCAGACCCTCAAACGCCTCCCATTCTGGATCCTACACAACTAGAACAGCGTCTCAGTGCCGGGCTCTTTTCGGTCGCTCTTAACGCTCAGAGAGAAATATGTGTTCTACAAAAACTAGGCGGTGTTCCGTTACCCGCAGACGAAGTAATAAGACTCGTAGACGTTGCTGTCACTAGTGCCAAAGAACTAAATGGATTTGTAGAGGCCAAGTTACGGGAAGATTGGATGGGCAGAAAGGTTGAAATTCGATAGATATGCTTTGTTGGTCGCCCAAATTACAGACGTGTACTATCTTATATTGGCTAAATATGATGTAATGGAACTACCATTTTTTCTGCAATAGTTATGACAGCAATAAATGAACAAGTACGACTGTTATTATCTACATGGCTCAACGACAATAAGCGAGGAAGGGACGATAGATAAACGTTCTAGAAGCAGCAACAGAACGCGAACCTTCACCAAACACATTTGCAGGCGCACGGTGTTTGCAAATATTGAAATGATAGCGTCGGTGCCCAACGCTTGGTCACTGTAAGCGAAGTCACCCAGAGTATTTGTGGTTCAAAAGGCTGATTCGATATCTAGGCAGGATTTGGTCTTTTGCCTAGCCTTAGCTCCTGTCATTGCTTCAATTTACAATGTGTTTAACATACAACTTTTGACGGAAAAAAATATTACGTAAATCATTTACGACTTCATCGCTGCGGCTAGATGATTAACGATTCCTTCAGTCATCGCACCCACGTCGCTTGTAACATTTATCTAGTGTTCTCATAAGTAAATGATGGGGAGGGAGTGATGCGACGACTTGCCATGTCAAAACCCTCTGCAGCGCGTTTTGCAGATTGCTCCCCGGATGTACAGAATATCGCGCTTAATTTGATAGTGAGGCAAGGTATTAATGAGTAGTGGGCCACTTGTTACCATTTCTTTCCAGCAGAATGAGCGGCCTTTAGAACATTCTGTATAACCTGTTCTACGGATGGGTGAGGATCTGGCGACGGAGTTGGGTATCCTAGCGAGATAGAAAGGTCATATGGTCCAATGAAAAGAGCGTCTTCAAGAATAACACTTAGCTCATTCAAGCTTTTAATCCCGAATGACCTTACCTATTCCTTGTACTGCTGCAATGTCATGAACATTATCGACAGCTTCTTTGGTCTCTATCTGCACCATAACGAGAATGCTGCTGTTCGCCGACTCGAGATATTGAGGCGCTGTGAGACCCCATGTACCATGGGTAAATGAACTGCCGAATCCACGCCTACCAACGGGAGGGAATCGACTATCGGACACGATCTCCTTTGCTTTCTCTGCGGTCGAAACCTAATCTAAAGCATAAACTGAGCTCCTAGCTTACATATCAAGTAACATACCATAGGGACTAAGACACCCCTAGCACCAGCATCAAGCGCGTATTTAATCTGCCAACTTGTACTTCCCGAAACTCCGGTTGCAGGTATCCGAACAATAGTACTGGGAGCATCAACAGGTTTCGAACTCTGAATCGCTAAAATGCTTTCAGCCGCTCCTGGGACGAGAGGTATTAGGCCATGCTCGCAGTCGACGGCGATCCATGACAACCTATTGCTGGCTTGGGCGACCGTACGAGCGTGAAAGACACCTGGAACGCTCAACCATGCACCGAACGCTGGTTTCTGAGCTCTGAAGGCATTGAGAAGCGGGTGAGTAGCCATTTATCGCGAGCCCTGGTAGTGGGAGCGATAGAAGTTGTGTTTCTGAGCATTGTGAATTTGTGATGGCCTTCGGAATGTCAGGCGGATTCTGGGTGACAAGTAGATAAACGGCTATAAATGGATGTTGCGGTGGCTGTACGGCAAGTCACGATGATCCAAACACGACGACGCAGGACCACACCGATGAAGAATTGCTCTTGACATCTGCGAGTCTGGTCTTTGGCCTTGACCATCTCCAGTCGATGGAAGAGAAACCTTTGAAGCAGACGACTTTGCAGCTACTCCTCACTCAACTTGGCCTTGGTGACGATGGGTTAGTAAAGCTGGGACTGTGAACGGCATGAATCAAGGTCGGAACGAAAATAAATAAGTCAACAATCGGATTGTTCACTCAAGTGGCAGCTCAAGCGCAAGGCTGGCACTTGAGACTTTATTTAACAGAACATGATCCAACATTTGCGCCCATCTTCAGCGGCTAGTTCAGAGGGGCAAGATGTTGCTTGATGCTATAACCGGAAGTTGTTGTGAGTTAACGTTTAAGTACTGGAACTAGTGCTGATATATGATAGTTTATTGTCTCGCCTCAGCTTCTTGTCCTCGGTCAAATACAACTCGGTATAAAGATCGCTTGTTTGTGGAGGTTATGGCTGCTCCAGGATGGATTTTACGATCTCAGAATTACTTATAAACTTGTTGCTACTGATCTACAGCATAATATAATATTGATAACGCTGATATTGTTACAGAACAAGCTCAGCGAACAAATAGTTATCTTATTGCACAAATTTCAATCATCATTAAGATATCACTAAAGCTCAGAACTACACATATAGCGAGGTATACTACATAATAAAAAATAGGGTGAATACTGTGGGTGTCGCAGGAGAGAGAAAATCAGTCCAAGTCATCATCGTCAAAAAAATATGGTATAAGAGCTTTTTTGATACGCCACAAATCCATCCTAGATCCTCATCCATCCATCCACTCATCATCATCGAATATTTTCCGACGAATGTTTCATATACGTCGGTGGATGTGACTCGTCCATAGGCTCCGGTGAGCCCGTCAACGCAGTGCGAAACGTTGAGTCAGTTGGTTCTAATCCATGTCCGTGTCCGTGTTCGCGCGCATAGAAGGCATCATTTACGGGATCATCAAAGGGGGATTTTGGCTCGTCAAAGTTGACAAAGGACGTTTGGGTCGGTGTAGGATGGTCTGCGTGCATGCCGCCATAGGGGTTTGGAGTTGGACCATCATCGTCTTCATTCTCATAGGGGTTGGGATATCTGGCTAATTGAGATGGCATTTTTGAACCAGAAGGAGGAGGGGCAATGGGCGGTGGCGTAGCATACGCCGCTGAAGGATTAGCGGTCCGCGGAGACGTTGACAGCCCCCGATTGGCAGCACCTTGCTGATATGCCTGGTACGCATCAAATGTTATCGCATTCTGCTTCGCCGCCATCTCAGCCGTCAGAACTGCGGGAGGCGATTTTGTTGCAGCACCGGCATTACGATGGTGCGCGTCTCCCATTCCTGTGTCCCAGCCCACCTCTGTGGTTCCCTGCCTTGCAACATTCGCCCCACTGCCACTAAACCCGCCCATAGGGCGCTGAGGTTTTGGCGCATACAAATTAGGATCAGGGGCATACCCAACGGCACGGCCGTGTTTATCCCATTGCTGGTATCGCGTCTCGCCCTGCTCACGATCAGCGAGGGGGATAAAATCAATCTCGGAGGTATTGGGGTTGAAGCCTACTGTGCTGTCACTCGAGTCGTTGGCGGCGGCGGAGGAGTAGAGGGGGTCGGTGAGCGCGCGGGAGAGCTTTCCCTGTCTTGCTTTACGTCTTGCGTAAATGATCTCAGGCTTGACTTTGTTCATCTGACGAAGAATGTACCACATAGCTACGATGGTGATGAGGATGGTCACTGCTAGGACGACGTCGCTGATGATTCTGCTCTGTGATGTTGATGATCCTATTATTAGGAATGAGGGATAGGATCAGAATTATGCGATGAGGATTCTTTCATACCTGTGGCACTCTGCTCGAGGATAACACCTAGGTATACTGTAACGAACTGTTTGGGTAGCGAGAGGATGGCAGCGATGGCGAATACAAAAATATTCATGCCGCATGTTGAGAAGACGGCGGTTGTAACTATAAAAGCAGTTAGTTTATGATGAGACTTTGAGGATGACGGGAGTGCTCACAATGACCAGGAATAGCACTCAGGCGTGCAATTAGGGCAATTCTGAATCCCCCGTCGCGAACGACCTTTGCTAAGCATGCATATGGGATCTTTGTCCTTTCTAATTTTTCACCTCGAGCGCGACAGCAGAATTTGAATGCGCTATGATATGATGAGAATGTGATCGTGGCATGAGATGAGATGAAAGCACTCACTAGAAATTGCCAACCTCTCCCAAGAATGTGCCAGCTGCTACTATACCGAAGCCTATCCACAGACCCCATACCAGTCCACAGAGGATGGCGACGATTTCGTGTCCGAAAAGCGGAGGGAAGGAGATAACGAAGAGAACTCCTATTGGAACGAGCCATCCGAATTTTAGTCTATAGGGGGAATTGTTAGCATGGTATATGAGAAGAGTGGATTCGAATTCACGGACCCATGAAGCCATTTCGTGACTGGTGTCAACCAGTCTACGATTTGCTTGTGGTAGATGGTGACGAGCGAGGTGATGACTACAATAACTACAAACGCAACGTAATACCCTGTTGCAGCGCGTATCTAGTATTTAGAAGAGGAAAGGCAACTCGACAGGAGGACACACGCACATAGCCATTCTTTCCTAATCCAAAATCTCCACTTGAACAAGCCCTTCCAATCAATAGCTCCGGTACGCAGCTCGTACTCCTCGCTCGGCGTTGGACTTGGTGTCCTTCCAGTGTCCCGGGCCTCTTCGACTGCTTTAGGGTCGTACTCGGGCATGGATGAATTGGACTTGAAGGTGGGCGGGTAGGATGATGGATATTGCTGGGGTGGTAGGTGCTGGGCGGGGGACGGGGATTGTGTCTCGTATGGGTATGAATGCGCCATGATTCAGGCGGGGGGATGAAACTGTTTGAAGGAGCCTGCTCCCGTAGTGTGGCAGAGTGAGTATGGGCTGCGGCGGTGCTTGAACCAGTACAAGAGACGCTGATGGACGGTAGTAAGTAAACAACGTGGGAGCTGCATTCGACACAATACTCCGTTTGGACTGTTCATTTGCGTTCATGATTGGTTCATCGCCTACACTGCACACTGCCTCCATGTCGGCCACAACCTGTATTATCCATCTCAACGCTCAGCTGTAGGCACTCGGCTATTTTTATTCATCCGTCGACAACCACCTCCTCTCTTATCCAATACTGATGACTGTAGGGGCCCGTCTTTCTCATCTCTTGATCCTTACTCTCGACGCCATCGCCCGTGCTTCTCAGCCTTGTCATGTGCGACTCCATCCTCGCCGTTGGAGCAGCTACCTTGCTATCTATACCAGAATGCTTGTTTATCTGGAGCTGGCCAATATTCAATATTCAAGTGTTGGGCTTTATCTTGAATTTTTCTCTTTCCGAACAGGAGAGTCTAACGATTCTCTCCAACTGATAGCAATCCAACCATTCAGCATACGACCGTGTTTAATTCTACTTCTTTAGGTCCTACCTTACCAGGCGCCCGGGCTGAAAACTGCTCGGTCGAGGATCCTTATGTTCAAAAACTTAATTCTTTGCTCCTCTGGCGATAAATGATCACAAGATCGATAATCCCAAGGTGAGCGCCACCTTTGACCTATCTCTGTTTGCTCTCTATTAGATGCTTATCTTTTTCACACTGCCGCCTCAAACCATCCGTTTCCTCGCCAGATATTCTCGACTTGCTTCTCTGTTATCTTCGAGGTCGTCATGCTCTTGATCTAGGAAAACTCTGATACTCGCGTAGATTAACCTTGACAAGCACTAGATCAGCAATGAGCGCATGAGACGCCAATGAAAATTCAATAATAAGCGCAAAACCCGCCCTCGTTGGTCTCTCTATCCGATTCTTGCCATCTTGCTCGCATTGCTGCCTGGAAATGCCCTTTGACTTCTATTTTCAAACAACTGTATCATGCGGCGACTTAAATGTTACCCGTGTTGCAAGAACTCAAGAACTCGAATGCAGATGGTGCAAATATCATCCTTGACTACTGGAGGTTATCGATAAAGCCCTTCCGCCGGAGCTCAGTCGATGCTTGATCTTGTGGGGAGATACGCCAGAGTCAAAAAGCTTCATTTCTCGCTTATCAGCCTTCCTCGGCACAACGCACCCGATGGGCGATGGAGCAGACACTCCAACCTCAAAAGACAGGCTGCACCCAACCTTGCAAATTCACGAGGAAGATGGCGAGCTCTGATAATGTCTAATCTTGATTTAT
>JASFDC010000303.1:0-10408 GCA_036937075.1 Mycocalia duriaeana | reverse complement strand
AGCATAAGAACATTATCGTGGAACTCCCTGAAAGGATCGATGATATCACCCCCTACCTCGGCGCGCACCATTATGAAGATTCCTTATTGATCCATACGCGAGGGATAACTCCAATATTGCGTGTTTTTATGAATACAATTTCGAGAAATTCGGGCATCCAGAGAATAAAAGTGCGTCCCCCTTCTCCTTCTCCCTCTTTCCTGGTACGTTAACAACGCAAAAAGATTGGACGGTCCACCTCGCACCCCCTATCCCTCACCTCCCTCCAACCTTCCCTATAAAGGTTCCATACCCGCTCCCGCTTCCTGCGCCGTTCCCGAGCCGGGTGGAGGTTCCTTATGCGAGGCCTTTGAGCGAGGGGGTGAAGGAGGTGCTAGAGATGAGGGGGAGGGATGTTTTTGAGGAGGTGGTCGAGGAGGTCGAGGAGGAGGAGGTGGATGAGCATGAGCATGAGGCTTCGGTAGAGCCTGAACCAAACGTATGTCTCCTCTTTTCTCCTACCAAACATTTAAAAACTAACAACACTATAGCAAAGCCTATTCACCCCCCACGCGCCACCAGCCCACTTCCCTCCTCACTCCTCTCTTCCACGTGAACAGAGTGTGAAGGAAGAGGAGGAGGTACGAATCAAACTCGAAGATCGGGACGGAGCAAGCGTATTACCCATGGTGAAAAAGATGGATCCGTACGAAGAAGGTTAGTCCGTCATCTATCATCGTATCTCATAGATCTCTAACTGACGATGGTGATGGTCAGCCGAAGTGGCAGCTCAACTTCTTCGATCCATGTCTCCTGAGAAACTACGAGCACCACGAAGACAAGCAAACGCAGTAGACGACTTCCTCTCATCCATTTTCCCGACGGTAACCCCCAAAGCTAGCACTCCATCCACATCCATACCGCCTCCCCCTCCGATCGTCAAACCTGAGCCCCTTGCGACCCACGACCAAGACGATAATGAATACACGCCTTCAGCGGAACTCCTAAAATCCTTCGCTCTCTTACCACCTGAAATCTTGACCGGGGGTGGGGATGTGGTTGAACGAGAACGAATATCTGAATCTCCCCCTCTTGTGAAGGTTAAACCAGAGCCTATGGATGGTTCGTCTAACGTATTTTCTCATACATTTCCATCGCTTATTCTTATTACACAGATATACCCATACCGACCGCAGCGTCACCTACAGACCCACGAAAACGTCCTCGACCTCCACCCTCACCTCCCAGATACGTCAAACCAGAACCCACAGAAGTCGATATTATCCCACCTCCACCTTCATTGGATCCTGAGGAAGAATATACCCCATCAGCGGAACTTTTGAATTCGTTCGCTTCATTGCCAGCTGAATTCCTGTCGGGGGAGGGTGGTTCTAGTGGTGAGGTTGAAAGAGAGTGGATGTCTCCTCGGGTTAAACCGGAGCCGATGGATGGTACGTTTATCTTTTATTTTTATTTTATTGTAAGGTTAAGGATTATTGATTATGGCGTAGATATGCCAATGCCCATGCCCGTGCCATCATCTTCATTAGACCCGCGAAACCGTCCCGCACCTCCTGTATACGTCAAACCGGAGCCATTGGATGGTACTTTTTGCTCTACACTATCTTATACAGGTTAACGAACTTTCGGCATAGATATTCCTATACCTATCCCTTCATCGTCATCTTCAAGATCAGTTACGGACCCACGAAAACGTCCCCCAAGTACGCCTACAGGTGGTGTATACATTAAACCAGAGCCGATGGATGGTACGTCGCTGTCGCTTTTTCTTCTTGCTTGCAGTGATTAAATGGATCGTGGCGTAGATATACCAATGCCCACTTCAGTGTCATCTTCCTCACGGTCAGCTATAGACCCACCGAAACGTCCCCGTCCTCCGCTTTCAGGTGGTGGATATGTCAAAACAGAGCCAATGGACGTCGATATGAGAGCTGCCGGTAAATATTCCTCCGCAATCACATATTACATCCTACTGATCCACAGGGCAGCTAATCCGTCTCGAGCTCGTGTTGGACCTACACCCATCGATACATCTCTTCAAGACCCAAAACCACGCATGCCAGCGCGCCGTCCGAATGAACTTGATGGAATGAGGAGGAAGGGTGAGGTTGAAGATGATCGAGTCGGTGCTGATCGTAGTATGTGTTAATTTTACTCTCTATTCGAAATGATGTCTGAGGCATGATTTGATAGGGGTTGTAAAGAGGATAAAGACAGAGTCGTAGCAGGGTGCGTTCGAGTTTTATTTTCATCTTGATCTAATAAGCTGATAGAATCGTTTTTGCAGTTATCGGCGTGTATTCATATCAATTTTTTGTTGTACCTAAAAGCTGTACCATCTCATATTGGACAAGTGGAATTACTATGGATAGATTTTTCATGAGCTTTCAAAGTTTCACTTAGTCGATTAAATCGTTATCAGCGCATCCAGACATCACTCCAAGCATCATCGAATGTAAATTGTGGTGAAAGACACGCCTGTTATCTCATGGGTTCAAACTCGAGACTACGACCTATGGTCTTGGAAGAGTCTGAGAAGCTCGACGAAGGGCTAGGCATCAGGTTGAAAATTACTTTCGATCGAAGTAAATTTTTGTTAGCATATTTAAAATATGTCCTGGTGTCTTGACTTACCTCAGTGTATAGGAGGATATCCATAACTTTTGCGGAGGTTTCTCAGCCTCAAAACCTCTAAAAACGTGGGCCCGAATAACTTAAAAATTGGACACCTTTGAAAACATGAAAAAACCGGGAGAAACTTTTTGGACTTCTTCAAGTTGTATCGAGCTTTTGGCCACCTTTTTAGCTATATCTTGACTGAGCGACTGTCAGTGCTTTAGATACTTAGCGGAACTAATAATTATTGATGAGACTAAGATTGGCGCAAGCAATGCCTTTAAAGCAAAGGGTATTGTTTACGTGACTGGTTTTAGACCATGTGCCCTCAAAGACCAGTCACCAAACGGAATATATTTTCATTTTGAGCAGATTGAAACCTGTTACTTACCCGAAACCTTAGGATAATCAGTGGGTGATAACTTGTTTTATTGGGATTTAGGGCCACAATCAGGCTGCTCGCATTTACATATATATTCCGGGCAGAAGACCTTGCGTAACCTCAAGGCACAACATCAACCGCCCATCGTGGCTGTGCAAGCGGCACTTGGCTTTAAGCCATCATGCTAGTCTTCGAATCCTCCGAGCATGCTTCCTATGTAGGGTATAAGAGGCCGGACATCCTCCAGAGGCAGGCAGCCGCTACTGTGCATGGCTCGGTCAAGAAGATTGATATTGATACCAAACACGGTCACCCAACAGATTCCAGCTTACCAGCACCGCTAATTCTACCTGGAGACGATCTGGCGTTAGACCCACGATTCCCTCCCCAAAGCTTGCGTTCATGGATTCGGGATAAAGATCGGAACGCTATAACCAAAGACAGGAATATAATCTATGTTGCAAGTCCACCACGGATAGGCTCAGGCTTTGGGATCTCTCTCCTGCATTCATGGTCTACGCCGCACTCTGCGGTGAAACCAGAGGATGTGATTGATCTTCCTGAACTTGTCGATGTAATCGAGTATCTGTCAGCTTTTTACATAGGTCTCACCGTCCGAATGCTTTCTGAACCCCTAGAATTTATTACTTGGGGAGAAGAAGAAAGCAGGCCTTCAAAATCAAAGCGAAGGAAATTACAGAATTCAGATATTACACCTTCCTTTGTTGGCCTAAAAACAAACCCAAGCGAATGTACGCGGATTCGCGTTAGGAAGACTAAAAAAGGAACCTTTCCTGGCCAGCTTAACCTCGACGATCTTCTCGATGCCGCTATTTCTATTCTGCCAGATGACGCATACGCGCTATTGCTTCTAGTGAATCATGATCTTTTTGAAGAAGAAGATGATGAATTCGTCTGCGGCCGTGCATACGGTGGAAGCCGTATCGCTGTTGTGTCAACCGCACGATACTGTCCTAGCCTTGATGAGATGCAGGGGGTTGATCGAACGTATGCATGGCCTGCATCACATCTCAAATCATATGTGGATACCTGTTGCTCTATTCCGGGAGAGAATGATAGCAACAATGCTCGTGCAACGAAGAACTCAATATCTAAGCAGGCAAAGAGAAAATCGAGCTCGACGCTAAATGATCCGGAATCGAAATCCCCCCTCGATTCAGCCCTGACAGCCCATGAAGAGTTCGTGAAGAACATTCATACCCATGCTCCATCTTCATTGTCGAATCTGTGGCTATATCGAGTGTGCCGCACAGCATCCCACGAACTTGGGCACTGCTTCGGTATAGATCACTGTGTCTATTATGCATGCATCATGCAGGGGAGTGCATCGCTTGCTGAAGATGCGAGACAACCACCTTACTTGTGTCCGGTAGATTTGGAGAAGATTTTACGTGCCACTGGCGTAAATGAGATGGAGAGAGATGAAGCACTTATCAAATACTGCGAGAAGCATGTGGGAGGGGCATTTTCAGCATTTCGGGCATGGCTTCTGGCTAATCGTAAAATAAAGATTAGCGAGACGGTTTAGTTGGATTATTTTTGATATACCCTTGAATTAAAAACATATTCTTACGAAATATGCGCCGCACACATGTTAGAGAGGAAAACAAGTTTTGTTTCAGAAGAAGGTGAACTTATGTAGAGAGTTATCTCATGTTGTTCTGAAGGGTCCTTGTTTGTATAACTAAACAGATAAAATTCGAGCAACCGAGCATGAGACGCCTCTCAAATGGATCAAATCAAAACGTCATTTGGCAATGATGACGCCACCGTTTAAACATAGTAAGTGTCCTCACATATAAAGTTACACGATATCTTACATCTGGTAGTATTAACTCTTCCGTCCATGTGTAACCTTTCCAACTTTTCCAACAACCCTTAAAGTCTAGGCTCCTACACCGATGGTGCGAAGGTATTCCACACGGTGGGGATTAGCATCGGTTTCGTTGCTGCGGTCGTATGGAACCCATTTAGGCTCGTCCTGAAGAATAGAAGCAAGGTCGCATCAAAGTACGGCAAATATGGTTGGTAACTTACCTGGAAAAGACGGATAGCCTTGATAGCATTTTTCTCATCCAGAGTGAAGCGGTGATAGATTCCAGCAGGTAGAACAATAAGGTCTCCTGGCTCGACCGCGAGTCGTATCCAAGCTTCTGTTGGGGTTTCTAATGGGAGTAGTGATATGGGTTTATCCTCTGGATAGAGCAGCACTAGACATACCACGGACATCGAAGAACCCGCTTCCGGAGATGACGTATCGGATCTCCTCATCTTCGTGCATATGCCTGCCATTATTCCCAGTTTAATTCATCTCATCACACTCCATATTAAACAACATACTCCTGGAAGAAGCTCTTAATCTTTTCCTCGTAGATCTGTCCCATCAAAGCATTGATTAACACCCAGGGAAGAAAGTAAAAACAAACAAAAAATACACATCGCCCAGTCCCTCCTTTGATACGTTGATCGTATCCCTGTTCTTATACCCTCTCTCGTTGGCTACTGCATCCAACTTGCTTTCATGTCCCTCCACTGGGATCGACCAGAAGTTAACGCTCATCGCCGTTAGTGTCTCCTCGGATACAGGACGCGATGGAATACAATCGTGAGGCAGGCGTTGATCACCCGGCAGATTGTCGTAGTAGTAAGCTCTCATATTTCGTACTTTGATAGAATGAGTATGAGTGAGGCACTGCTAGTAATGGAGGTTGGGGATGATGATGATGATGGAAGACGTCTTGGAAATTATAAATCTCACAACGGCTACTAAGCTAAGAAGCTTAGATGCCGAAACTTTTCCTATTCGTCGACCTTGCACGTGGTTTACCGATTGGGATATAATCAATAGAATTGAAGATAGTTCATTCTCATAAACCTTACGAATGGATACAATGGCTACCATCGAGATAACGATTCCAGCAACTCGAAGTTGTAACATTTTTTTTTCTTTGCAGATTGACCTTTTTTTAACTACGTTCTACAAGCTAAAAGAAGAATAAACGGTCAGGCGGCCAGTGAAATTGGTCGTAGAGGCAGCATGGGCAACAGTAAAGCTAGGGAGGGGCGCTGCCTAATAAAATCGCACGCAGGTACTCATATCTTTAGCGCTACATTCACTTTAAACTGATTATATACTCGTAGAACGTATGCGCTTGCTGAAAGCCTCACCAGATTCAACAGGAACCTTTATCACTAGATTCACTACTGAGACGGGGAAGTACACCAAAGCAGCAGCGATAAGACGGGTTGGAAAGCTTAAGACTTTCACTACCCTTCCTCTTGACGCTGTATTTGAGGTTCTTCACCTTCAATGAGTACTTTACAAAGAATGGCTTATTTAAATATATTCTGCTCAGATTGCCACTCATTTGGAACTCGCCGACCTGCTTCGACTCTCCCGCGTGAATAGAGAATTCGCATCCCTACTTTTAACACCAAGTGCGAGCACTATCTGGAGGGCTGTCATGCGTACTACTACACAATATGGCATTTCCGAGTGCCCTAAGGACATGACGGTACCCCAGTATGCAAGCCTTCTCTTCGATAGTTACTGCATGGTACGATTTTCTGCTCTCACCAATATCGCCTTCTTACTTCTGACTCACAACCTCATAAATACTGCAGGCATGCGGAAGTATATCTGTAACATTCCAATCTTTCCTGCTTAGGGTCCGGCTATGCCACGATTGTTCTGATCTGAAGTGGGCATTAACCCTATCTGCACGGTGCCTAAATGTGCTTATTAGTTCTGGCAGCATTAAACACAGTTCCACCTTTATCTCTGATAAAAAATACGACGCAATTTTTCCTCTTGTGCTAAGTTGTTCCCCACGCGTCGTCGATCGTAAGCCCATTTTGCTTTTATAATTAAGATTACAGTCTTACTTGCTGCGATATAGCCACTTCAAGAAATACCGAATACTTTAGGGTTGTTAATTTCTTACCGGACATTACGGGAAATAAACTGAAGTACCCAGCAAGTCTGAAGTATTCAGCAAGCGAGACGTACCGGGACGTTTTGTACTTAAAGGAGGAAATTTTTGAAATGGCTAAAGTATACAAGAAAATTCGGGGTCTTAAGAAGAGGGAAGAATTTGTGAATGCTCTATCTACTCTCGTAATGGATACTATGGTGGTGAGTGTATGTCACCTTCAGTTTACTTCGCACTGACTCCCTTAAGCATGCGGTTCAAGTTGAGGTCTGGAACTGGACCTTGCGGCTCAGTCATAGCGATTATAATGAGAAGGTTCCAGGACTTTTTTGCCGCAGAAGGTTGGTCATAAGTTTAATTGTTATGGCTTCAATACGACGCGATTTGACTTGACATCTTCCTCCAGTCTAAGCATTAAGGAAAGAATGTTCGAGCTTGGTTGGGAATGTGAGTTTTTTCCTGAGGAAGGTGATCCTGCATTCAAGAAATGGGATGCATATCTTTCTCAAAAGAAACCATTCAGCGAAAGAAGTTAGTGCTGTCCCGTTTGTTGATGGTCATTCTCACTGACGCACGACGGGCTGTCTGTCATAATTAGGCTGGAAGATTATGAAGCCCAGGCTCGAAGCTCTTTATAGAAGGACTAAGAATCGATTAGAGGCAGACGTGCTCAAGGATGATATTCAAAAGCGGTACAATGAGTTCAGGTACAATCTTACAGACAAAGAAAGGTCTCTTCTTCCTCCATGGGAGATAGCCTTGAAACGGCTTCCTTGCCTCTCGTCCTTACTCAAGAGGAGGCCAGTCATCGGTTTCTCGAATGTGAAGTGGGCTGCCCTTCGCGCGAAGATTTTGGAAGAATCCAGTAAATAACAGGGTATTAAGCTCTATGCGCCTGCAATTTTTCTGAGGTACTATTGATGGGCTTGCATGATTGCGTGGGTTTCTCGTAAATTACAATATTTCGTCGTCCCGTTGGACAATGACATCTCGCTTAATTATTTAATTAGTTATCTTTTGCACAGCAAAAATAAAGAAAATGTCTCAGTCATGAAATAAAGAATGGGAAAATTAAGTATCTGGAGCGCGTCAAGTTTGTTCTCATTTAGCTCCCGAACCGTTCATAGGACCTTATTAATCGATAAAAGAACATGTAACGCATCTTTCACTGTAAATATTTATGATGATTAGAAACAACTACTTCCCTGTACCTTGCCAGGACGGTGGCCTTTCAGCAGTGTTGGGAATAAGAACTCACAGCGAAAATAAGGATGCCATCCGCAGAATAGAGGCTGGAGCTACGACTTTTTATGTGTCCGACTGCAGCTGTGTGGAGTAATGATTGGCATCGGCAATTCGACAAGCAGGTTGCAAAGGAGAATACTTCTTGAAATAATAGTAGTCTAAGTATATTGTGGCGCTTCCTAGAATAGCCCGAGAGGACTTCGAATAAACCTGTCAATGGTATGTGACAAAGTCATATAACTGACATAGAGTTACAGTCCAAGTACAGGCGTAGGATACGGACATAACGTCACGAGCTGTGCATACAATGTTATACTTGTTGTACAGTTGCAGACAATCAAAACCATCAAATTTTAGAAAGGATTTTTTTAGCTTACCAAAAGTATCTGAAACGAAGCGGACTGATCTTACGGACATTTTGGTACCACCCACATCTCATTAACATGTCTGGTTCGCCCGGAAATCCTAATTTAGTACATTTTACCCTCCAAAATTCTGTCATTTGTCCGAAATTGGCCGCAGGAACATAAAAGTAGTACCAATCGACTCCTTTTTAAATTCTGCATCCGAATCTGTAAAAATAAATTACCAAAAAAATCGCTATCGCTTACTAGATGCGTGGGAATATTATTATTTAGATGTGTATTTGTCAGAAATATAATCCAAAAAGGATGCTATTATAAATAGATCTCATCAGAATGTTGCCGTTCGTCGATTCAACATTGAAGATGATTTCAAGAACCAAATCTCTATGCTCGAGACCTACATTAAGAGCCGTGGGCATGAGTGTATTGTCCTTCCAGAATTTCACTTTGAACTCAATCCTATAAGTAACAATTTTATTTATTCATCACAATTATTATTATTTTTACAGTACTGGGGATGGTGTAAATATTGCTATCGTGAAGAAGAGAAGAAAGTCTTTTCAAATGGCAAAAGATGCCATCACCAAATACCTGAAAGAATGTCCAACTGATGTTATACATTGATTTATTAACAGGTCTTTTAGATTCATGAGTGCTTACGAGCTGGACTTGACAGGGAAGGCAAACACATGGGCTGTTCGGAAGCAGCGATAGCATTGCCAAGTTTCTGAGCGAGCTATGATGTCAATATTGGCTGTAGTTAATCTGGCCTAGCCTGATCAGTATCGATTTTTTTTTGATTTTTTTGGCCTAAAATTCTGGCGCCGCTAAAAACGCGTGGGAATATTATGTAGAGACTGTTTTTGGACTATTTAGCACCGTCCGAGTTCAAATCTGAAGTCGGTTTATCGCTAAAAAATCTCCTTATTGAGATATAACTTTGTTGCGTTTGATTGTCCGCAACTGTACATTATTACATTTCATGAAAATCGCTCTTGACGGCGCAGTATGACAGCAAAGCTGAAATAAAGTATTAAGCATGAACAGCTCCATTGCGTACTCCGACAATCTGAGCTTTTTCAGGTGGACGTCGCTCATTATGGACTTGTCATGGACCCCAGGTGATTTTCCCGGAAAGTGAGATTAGATAAAGATAAATTTCGCTGCATTAATAATGGATGATTTCGATTAGCGTTGATACGGATCTACCCGTGATCACATCAAAAGCTCCGGCATCTTTGGCCAAAGTCTCCTCGTAGTCTCCTCTCCGGCGGAACCACATTCAGTTCGCTGTTTGAGGTGACTGTGATCGCTATTTCAATAGTCATAATTGTTTGCAAAATCACTTACCTGGAAATTTAAGGAGATTATGAATTATCTAGGACTTAGTACCAGGAGAATGAAATATGCATATATTCCTCAACTCCATTATAGGAATTCCAAGGCCGCTAATGTATAAGAGATCGTCATTTTTGTTAAGTCCCACTTCGGCCGTGATTTCGATCAAACCTGCCGGGTGTGTCGTTCAATTGCAAGAGTCAGTTTCGCGCATGACTCGTTCTCTGAGCTCCGTTTTCTCTTTATGGCCACCAAAAGACTTGAGTGGATATTAGGAATAGGTATCGAGCCTGTTTGGGTCGTCCCACCAGACATAACGGTGGTTGAAACCATCTCTCGCCAACATCTCTTCTCTCCTGCAGACAACGCAACCGAGGACTCTGAGCTGACGGTAACATTCGTAACCGAAGGCGCATTTCACAAGGTCTACACTGTCGACGTCAAAAAAGGTGCGCATGTCGAATCGTACATTTTTCGAGCAGCACTACCCGTCGAGCCAGGTACCAAAG
>JASFDC010000302.1:0-10435 GCA_036937075.1 Mycocalia duriaeana | reverse complement strand
CAGAAATGCGCCGATCCTGGCAGAAGGTGGACTTTGAATCCGTCCGCAACCAGTCCGCCCTGGTCTGCAATTGCCGTCACGAAGATTTGGTTCAACTCCTAGAGGTGGAGTTTGTCGGTGTATTAGATAGCCTTGCAAAAAGCATCGAACCTGTCCGCGAAGTCATGACATGGGCCGATAAATGCTGCGAGAGGCTGATGGGAAGCAGTCGTGCCAACCACAGCGGTGTAGAAGATAGAGGGACTATGAGCTCGCGAAGTGTACTAATTCGCTGGGGCTATGTTACAAGTCAAGTCATGAGGGACTTGGTGAGTTATTTCTTTTTATTCATTCGGGATGGGGACTTACTTTGCGCGAAAGACAATACGGAGTGATCCAGCCTTTGGCGCGTTCCAAATTCTCAAGCTTTTCTTGGAGTGCGTATAACCATTTACAGTAGAAAGGCGGACTGACTGAGATGTATTCGCAGCGACTGGATCGCGGTTAATGTTCTTAGAAGTGTGGCTCTATCCACCAACTCCGTTGCGGCTTCGGTGGAGCCCGTTATGCAACAACAATTTTTCACTTTATCGCCCATGGCCGGACAAGAAAGCTTCGGATCTATTGATGTTCGCCCTAATCAAATGATGGCCCATACTCCGACGACGTCAAGTATGCTTGCAGCCCTCCAACAGGATTCATTCCCGTCTGGCTCGCTGGATCCATCTACGTCCGCATTCCATCCTGATGCATATGGATCGATCTCGTATATGGATACTTCAGCAGCACAGGATGACTCTTTGCCGTCTGGCCATGGTTCAGGGCTGTCATTCTCCGATTTCAATGGCTCTACAAACTTCGATGTGTCAGGTTTCACCTCCCAAGATATGGGATTAAATTCTGGCACGCCTAACAGTGAATCTGAGCACGAGCCTGATACCGTTAAATCAGAGCAACCCCAAACAGTATAGGCATTTTTTGTCTATTTTCGCCATCTTTTTCTTCCTTAATCTTTTTTGTTGTGCCTCCTCTCTTCTGGCTGCTGCGAACGCTCCCTTATATTGCCGTTGTTTCCTACTGTCTGTCGTTCACCCACTTATACATCTGTTGCACCCAACTGTATCAAACTCTTTCTCATCCACTCGTTTTAAT
Organism: Mycocalia duriaeana; assembly: GCA_036937075.1. Classification (NCBI taxonomy): domain Eukaryota; kingdom Fungi; phylum Basidiomycota; class Agaricomycetes; order Agaricales; family Nidulariaceae; genus Mycocalia; species Mycocalia duriaeana. The sequence continues at coordinate 9,304 of JASFDC010000302.1, read as the reverse complement.
ATTGTACAGGATCTTGGTCCCCGCGCGGATTTTTTTGTTATCGATATCCCTATTAAACATATCGTTTCTGATTTGTTATTTAACTTAACTTTGAATTTTCCTTTGGGCATGATTTGAACTCCAAAACAAGTGCTAATTACCTTGAAGCAAAGCTAATAAAATCTCGATAAAATCCGTCCTTTCATCGTGCTATATTCCATAGTAATATCCATAGTATATGTCTATGACTCCTCTGCAATGCCTTCTTGTTCTTTGACAGTCTCAAGCTTGTCGACAACTTCGTCGCTTGAGACAGGTGTCACTGGAACAGGTCCTGCCTGTGGTGTTGGAGCTGGTTCCGCTGGATGTTCGCCTCCGCCGTTAGGCGGCGACAAGTCCAAATCTCCATCAATTCGGGCATCTTTAGCACCGTTGGTAAGGCGCTGGATATCAGCCTCGGTTTTTGCAACGTTTTCAGCTGTAACTCGAGCCTGATTAGCCTCAAACCAAGCCTTCTTCGTCTTCAGATCCTCGATAACGCGAGGAACATCAGCGTTCGACAATGGCGGGGGTATCGAAAGAGTAAGCAGAGCGGCCAACGTGCTGAGTGGTACATTGAGGGTACCAGAAGCGGAAGATGGAGGTGCGGGTGTCTCGGCTATCCCATTTGCTTTTGGTGTGCCTTTTTTGCCCTTCTTCCCTTTCCCGCTAACGAAGTATGACTGTTCCTCCTCACCCTTCTTCTTTCGCGCCACGAGGCCCTCTGCTGCCTCTTCCACCTTTCGGAGCTCAAGCTTCGGTACACCAACGACGTCAGCCTTCGCTGACGGAGGAGGGGTATCTGAGGCGATTGTTGCTTTGCCGGAGAATTGGTTGATGAGAGTCTGACAGTCTTCAATCTGAGCTTGGAAGGCAGGAGCTTCCGCCTCCTCACGTAGTCTCAAAGCTATTTCCTGCTTTTTTTGGGCCTCCTCTGCAGCTCGCTGCGCGCGGGCTCGCTCGGCGCGCTTGGCACGCTCCTCGTTCATTTTATTCCAGTAACGATCATTGGCGTCCCGGAACCGTTGAGCAGAGTCTCGTTTCTCGTTGAATAAAGCTTTCAGATGAGACTGGATAGCATCTCGTTCTGTGAAGAGCTTGGATCGGCCAGCGTACGCTTCGTCACCTTCTTTCTTTAACGCATCGAGCTCGGACTTGATGGCTTCATAGCGATCAGATATAGACTTCCACTCGGGATCATCGAGCTGCTTATTGAGTTCCGCGATCTGGCGACGGTCAGCCTCGATGGTTTCTTGGTCGGCTTGAAAACCTTCGACGATACGACGATTACGCTTGCTTGTGCTAATTTCTTGTAGGGCGCGCTTTTCATCGGCGAGTTTCATGTTTCCTGATTCCACTTGCTTTTCTAGGCTCCTATAAGTAAGGTGAGCGGTCGAAATGAAACATGGTAAGAAGTACAAACACGATGCGAGCGTCTACCTCAGCAACGGACTTGTAAGGTATCTTAGATTTTGCAGCCTGGAGGTCGTTGATCTTAATAAAGTACAGTTAAGTGTTATGCAAAGGAATTGAAATAAATGTTACAACTTGCCTTTTTGCGAATCCCCTCGTTAATAGCCTTCACCTGGTCATGGATTTTACCTCTTGACGATTTAATGCCTGACTGCTGCTCTCGGATACTGTCAAGCTCGGCACGAAGTACATTTCTCCGGTCGTTGCCAGGACCAGACTTAGTGGCGAGGGAAATCTTATCGCGAACAGCAGTCTAACACCGGATGTTAGAACCTGTGGGGAGTAAAGCACAATGTATAACTTACTAGCTGTATTTGAAGAGCATCTATTTCGACCTTGAGCCTTTCCTGCTCTACCTCATAAGCCTTTTTGTCGGGTTTGCCACCAGCGAAAGTAGCCAACGGGTCCGACGTGTCCTTTTTCTCAACGGTTGAAGAAGGGGTCGCAGTGCCGCTGGTGGAAGCAGCTTTTCCCTTTGGGGCAGCACCGTCGACAGAGGACACTGAATTCGCTTTTGGGCCGGGCATACTAGAGAGCAAGGTGGATGCAAGTATTAAGCAAGAAACTTTAGCAGAGCGAGGGGAGAATCGTAAGAGCTGGAGTAGAATCGGCAATCAAGGGATTTCAGAAATTTCCGGGTGAGCGTGTGAAAACTTTTTGGTCATGATAGCCAATAATTATATCATGATAAATACAGTACAGTAAATCCAAGACAAGTGCTAGAATACCACTTTCGTGTCCAGCTTTTCGACTTCACGGTAGCATTCCTCGTAAAGTTCTCTGTAATCGTCGTCCTTTTCCTCTCCATCCTTTCCTTTGGATTTTCTTTTCTGGTTAGGACATACCATTACGCAGCTCGTCGGCCGTTTTGTTGAACTGGCATGTCCTAGTTCCTCCTTCGAAGACACAAAAATATACGGGATCTGTGCCTCCTCACTCATTACGGGCAAGTGCGAAATAATGTCGATGGGGTTTATATCAGCTGCAAGCACGAGAAGCCTGCAAAGACGATGTCAGTTATGCACTATATTAAACCACAGTGTTAAATGTACCCTTTCTCGCCTTTCCGGATGCCTTTGACGACTTCTTTGACCCCACGTTTTACCTGGCGTGCTTTTGATGCTATGGAATATTTTGTTACCAGTCGAGCCGGAAGGCCACGCATGGAAAGTTACCTTTCTTAATGGTTTTGTGCAGTTTCTTAAGCAGCTTCTTCTGCGCTAATGGATGCGCTAGCGGAGATAGATCTTCAAGAGGGATAACAATCTCTTCTTTCTCCTTTTTCGACTTCTTTGGTGACTAGGAAAGTAACTAGTCAATAAAACGCGTTGCGCGCACGAACATGTTACGACTTACTTCCACGTCTGCCATTTCCACATCTACCCCGACGACCTCGCCTTCTATCTCTTCCCTCTTCTTTTCCTTCTTTCCCGATTTATCTTTTCCCATAACCGCCAGTTGAAAGCGTTAAAGCAGAAAGCGGCGAGTGGATATGAATTTGGTTATAAAATTTGTGTGACCGTCGTGACCAGAATTAGTAACACTTTACGCGTTACTCGCTTAAGTACTCGTACATACATACTAATGATTGCTATAATCATATTATTCTATGTTATTTAAGTCCTCAGTATTTCCCGGAGGTACCTCTTCGGGACCCCTAAGGAATTTCATAATTGCCCATGAGATGCCTCTCATCTCCGCATCATACCACCAATTCAAAGCAATGGTGTCATCGGATTGTCGGACATGATGCCACCACCCTACTGGCAGATATAATATTTCGCCAGGGAATAATGTAACCTCAATAGGCTGTACTGGGAGTAGTTCTGTAACATTGGGATCGAAATCCGAGGCCCAACGAACCGGAGGTACGTCGGGTGACGGGGAAACAATCAGAGCACCGGATGCGGTTCGCTTATAGGTGGCGTGAGGGTAGGATTTTTCTGTGGGCATATTAATTTATAAAGACCACAGGCCAACTAAAGTGCTACCTTTCAAACACCACCCATCCGTAGGAGGTAGAAGAGTGAAGTGCTTAGCTCCTCTAACCACTAAATAAATGTTCTCGTATGGATCTTCTCAGCTTAGACGGAAAATGTTAAATATAAAAAGGCATCGAACATACCACAGTGTATACTCGTCACACTTCTACTGTCTCCAATCCATATATTCACTGCTTCAGGCAATTTACCTGCACCCAATAATTAGAACGCGATCAGTGGTGCGATGAACTATGACTTGCACACCTAGCGCTTCACTACACCACGGAATTTCTCTTGGAACATCTTGCCTTAATGGCTCGAATTCAGAGGGAGATTCGCAGCAGTCCCTGGCAAAAAAGGATTCTGAAAATAAATTGCCGTTTTGCGATTGTAAATAGTATACATCGGACGTTTGAGGCTTGGGAATGTTCAAGTCTGTTTTGATTCTGTTAACATCGAAGCGAATCTGATATGCAAACCCTACGAACTACTATCCGGAAGTTTCGACAAGAACTCGGACATTGTCATCTGTTCTACCAAAGGTTCCAGGAAATAAAGCTTGCCGTCCGGGCCAGTGGCGAGAGCGTCTGCTTTCCTGACCAATAGTTTATTGCTGGACATTTTCATTTAGAAGACCCTAACCCATTAGGTGTGACGGCAACCGAAATCTTCCGGTTTTGCATCTTCTCAATGAGATACTCATTCGTCCAGAGAGAGGTTGCCTCGACGATGTAGCCTAATCATATCAAGAAGTCATTAATTATATATCTTTAGAAGTGCGGCAGGAGGAAACCTTTGATAATGACGGGTCTTGATATGTGGACCAATCTAGAGAATTCGAGAGGTGAGGGTGGATTTTGCAACACCTCAATATGGGTCCCATTTAGGTCTAAGGTATTGGATGAATAAGCCAGATCTAGAAGAGCGGCATAGCAAACGGCTACATGAAATACGCACCACGATATTCATCCGCAATGGATTGAATAGCGTCAACATGTTTATTACGGGTTAGCATATTGTAGTCAGTCGAAGGTCCCAGGAAGGGCTGCAGTGAACTTGAAGCTTGAAGGCGTCGATTGTAGAACGACGTTAGAAGTTGGGGTCTAAATATTAAATACTAAAACGCTCAATTATCACGTGCCATTAGCAAGTGACAGACACACTCTACGTTGCGACAACTCTTCCAATTATCTACACCACAGAGTATATATGTGCTCTAGGTACTAGAAGACGTCGGAGTAACTTAAAAAGCTTCCAAATAACTTAAACGGCAAGGCAGGTTATGCACGTGATCGTATAATCACTTATGTCACGTACGTGCTGAATTAATGCGACGCGAGTTTAACAACTACGGTGGTCAGAACCATACTTCTTCATCCTACCGCGTAAATTCGTGTCAGTGGGCGACATCGTTCTGGAATTCATGGGAAATAGGAAAAGTGATATCCCGTCTAAAGCAGGCGGCTCGTCGCGCAGATCTGTACGTCCCATAGCCATCATGGCAAATTGCTCGTTGCTTTGTAGTCCAGTGACGACTACAGTTCATAGGCCACTCTAAGGCAAACAACACTATTCGACCTGTTTCAGCCAAAATCTGCGCCGTTACAGAGCGTGTCTGAGGCGGCAGTTAACATCCCCGCTGTGCTAGAAATCAATTCCAGTAGCCCTCCCCAAGCCGACAGCTCTAGATCGTCACCTGTTACTGTGCCGACAACAATACCTTCATATGACGAAGCACGAACTTCGAATGATTTAGTGGCGGCCGGTAAGCCTTGAAAGTAAATGTGTCTCATTTACCAAACCAAACTGCGCTACCAGAGGTTGAGAATTATTCCCCTTCCCCCTTTCCTAATTCTCCGGTAAGACCACCAAGCTCAAATGCCGATGCTCTCTCAGAACTTGAAGATGATGTACTTGTCATTTCTGATACGCCACCGTCAATTCCATCCTCTCCATCCTCTAGCTCCAACTTTCCCCATGATCAGCCTATGAGTGATGATGGCTCACAACATCGTCCGATAATTGTCGATTCGCCACCAGCCAAACCTCCATCAATTCAGCGAGCGGAATTAACTTTGCCCATACATTCCTTTTTTGCTCCTAGAAAAGTACAGGCACTTCCAGTCTTATCTGCTGAAAAGAAACGTCTAAAGCATCCAGATAGCGCACCCTATCCGGGCAAGGAATTGCAGCATGTCAAAGGACATCAAACTGATTTTCCACGTCCTTCTTTGCGCTACGGTCGACGCCAGATGTACAGTTCGCTTAACTCTATTGATGAAAACACGCATCTAGACAGAGCTCGCTTGGGATCTGACCACAACGAAGAAACGCGCAGGCGTTTCTCTCACAATTTGCGCCTGTCGATTTCATCCACTGCACCCATATCATTAAACGACTATCTAGAAACAATACCTGTGGATCACAGGAACCAACATCCCGCTATTATGCGTTTAATGGATTCTTGTGTCGATCACGAAGTAAAAAATCCTGCAACGTCTCTCTTATGGAGTGAGAAATGGCGTCCACGATGTGCAGACGAAGTGCTCGGTAACGAATCGAGTTGCTCCTACCTTTGTGACTGGCTACGCGCTCTCGAATTGCAGTTAAATCCCATTACTACACAATCGGTGGAACAGACACTAGCCAAAGAGAAGTCTAAAGGAGGAAAATCAAGTTCAGCACAGCAGGCGAAAAAACGCGCACGTGTAGTTCGCTCTGCGTCGAATAATAAAAGAAGACGAAAGAAAGCACGGTTTAGTTCTGAGGAGGTAGATAATTGGATCGTCAACAGCGACTACTCAGATTTCGACGCATTTCTTTATGAGAAGAGCGACGATGATTTCGATGGTATTGGCTCCAGCCCTCGCGGCCAAAAGAACTTCGCGGAACTTAGTAATACAATTCTTTTGGTCGGTCCTCCTGGGAGCGGTAAAACTGCTTGTGTATATGCCTGCGCGCAAGAGTTAAATTGGGAAGTCTTCGAAGTATATCCTGGAATAGGGAAACGGAGCGGTGCCAGCGTAGACCTTCTTGTTGGAGACGTAGGCAAGAACCACCTTATACAACAGGGTGGTAAGGCCTCGGGAAGTACTCCGTGTATCTCAGATTCGTTGATCGCCCCTATATTAAGCGGCGCACAAAACCAGCAGCACAGTAAGTCAAAGTTCCTACAACTGCCGATTGATGCTGAATCTTCTTTGTTAGGTTCAGAAACGAACACCGTCGGACAGTCTATTATCCTATTGGAAGAGGTGGATATCCTGTTCAAAGAGGATGTAAACTTCTGGCCCTCAGTGGTAAATTTTATCAAAGAATGCAAAAGACCTGTTATATGCACTTGTAATGGTAATTATACGCTTCTACATATGAAATATCCAGACAATGACAAGAGCTCAATTAGATCTTTCCCTTGTCCCTTCACTTGACTTGCCATTGCAATGCGTGCTTGAAATTAATCCATGTTCTCCTCCGGTGGCTGCGTCTTATCTTCAAAGTCTTTGCTACGCTGAAGGCTACTTGTTGGAGCGGGATTCGCTAGTGCAGCTATACGTGGATCCAAGTCACTTCGAAGCGACGCATTCCACTGAGGAATCGTACGGTACTGCCATTGACCAAGAACCATTGCCGGACCTACGAAAAACGATCCAAAGCTTGCAATTCGTGTGTTCGACAAATGATATGGCTCCGTTCGGCCATCTCATGCGGCTTGGGCCCAAAACGGAACTTCGGGGGGACATGACGTGGGCAACAACCACACCTGACAATTCCCTGGGTGCTGTTGAGGCAGAAGACCACAGGGAAAATTTAATCATTCTTCAAGGAATAGGAAACCACGCGGAACTGGTTTCCTATGTAGACAGTGAACTAGTGAGGAAGCCTGCAACACGGCGGACGGTATGTTTTTCGTATTATTCGAATTTCTATTTTTGGGACAAAATTATTCAGGAACTAGCTTTTGCAAATCAAAGTGCCTCTGCCGATGATGAAGTAGGCCATACAATCTTATACGACACTGCAACGCTCGAGCCAACACTGTTTGGGCTCTACGATCATGATGAAGAGGTAGCGGCAACTGCTTTATTATTCTCACGTGGATCTGTCAAAACCATTGCTACACGAGGTGGCCTGTCAACATATTATAATCCATCTCAAATGGGCAGCCTGGCGAAAGATGCCAAAGAATATCGGACCAAGATCGGAGGTGTGCTGCAAGAGGCATGTCCTCTCGCCGTGTCTGGAAGCTCTCGCACGTTTCTTTATGTGGATTATATGCCATGGATTCGCCAAATGGTAGCTGCAGACGACACTGAGGAGCTGCGGTGGCAAACGCAGGTGCGTGGACGGCTAGGCAGAACGACTCGCAACAGTGGACGGTACGAGCGAATGATTGCTCTGACGGCAGAAGCGAGAGCTGCGCTTGCGGAGACAGCTCTGGGGGATCTCTGGTGAACGTCGGGAGTATATTGTTTGAAGGGATTTAAATAGTGTAAAATAAGCGAGATTTCAGCTAGACAACGGTTGTTTGTCGCATAGGCTACAGAGTTTGACGAGAATTGCAGGATCAATAGCAGAGTTGAAAGTTACACGTTGATACTGTTTACCGTCTAATATAACCGGATTGGGTAAAGCACGCGAGTCGTCTATATTCATCGAATTCGATTCCAACGTACATCACCTACTCGTCGGTCCTTGGAAAGTCTCAGAGTCCTATACTTAACCACACATCCTTTCTTTTATTCTCCACCCGCCTGTTCACACCTACACGCTCTCTTGTCAGAGATTACCCAGGACGGGGCGCTGGCACTACCATGGCAGACTACTCAGACAGCAATGGAAGCCCTGCTCTGGCTTCAAAGTCCTCAAGTAACAGTACCTCATCCCACAGAGAGCCTTCGTCGTCGAAACATTCCCCCGTTGCTCCTCTCGCACCCTTGGAATACCTCCAAACCCAACGCAGAGGTTCTATTACGGACCCATCGCTCCATGCGGGTCCGTTGAGTTCAAACATGAAGCCCAGTACCAACTACCGCCAACCCCTAGAACAGTCAGGTTCTACTTCTGGTTCCCCTATGTTTCATACCGCCAGTTCAAAAAGTACCTTTTCCGACCCACGACCTTCTTCTCCGTACATTTTTGGCGATGCCACTATTCAGGCCACTCAGCCCTCAGATTCCAATACCAACTCCATTTCCAACTCCAACTCACAACTGCGCAAGCTGCTTCGTTCTCCATCATTGGACCATAGCAGCCACAGACCACCTTCTGCAGTATCTCCCGACTTGCAAGGACCTTCACGGAAAATCACTGGTGCGGATGACTTTGTAATATACAATTATTGTTATTTCAAGACTGACGCGTCGTACAGGATCAAACAACAATTCAGAGTTACCTGAGATGACCATAGATAATCAGCGCAACGAGCAGCAAAACAATAACCATCGCGGTCCTCGAGACTCTCAACCATTCGACTACAACATGCGTAGGCATTCAGTTGCAGGCATAGCTGGGCTGCAGCCCCCCCATACACTTCCTCATCTATCCTCTATACCCCACGGAACCAAGCGAAAGATGTCCGCAGATAGAGGGGTATTTCCTCCCGTCGGTGAAGAGACTGACTCCCAATTAATAGGGCCCGGTGTGCCCAGTGGCATGGACGTTGATACAGATGCACCAGCGCCGAAGCGGCGGGGATCCACATTCGACACGCGACCAATGGCTCATCTTTCTCTCAGTGACCGACGCAACTCTGTTGACACGCGGCCCGGACTCCCGCATCTCTGGAACAACGAAAGGCGAGACTCAACGTCATCAATGTTTTCCAACGTCTC
>JASFDC010000299.1:0-10487 GCA_036937075.1 Mycocalia duriaeana | reverse complement strand
TGGAAGGGAATATTTGATGGTTGTACACAACCTGCAATCACCATCATGAGCATTCGCTGCGAAATAATTTATGACAATGGCGTACCTTCTTAATCCCCCACTTGCTCTCATCCGTCCCGGAAACATCAATATACATATAAAACCCAACAGGAAGCAAAAAAGGCCCCGCTTTATTCAATCTCCAGGTGATCCACAATCGCCTGAAGGACCCGTCGAAGCTGAAGGGGCCGCTTGCGCCCATGACGAGGGTGTCATTGGGGAGGCCGCGGACGGAGCCTCCGAATAGAACCTGTATATGTGTTTAATAAGAGGGAGGAAGAGAGGGAAGGTGCATACCTCCATCGCATCGGCTAGGGACGGCGTCATCAGTCTCCCTATGAATAGTTGGAGTTCTCTGAAGCCTGCAAATCCATAAGCGTTGAATGGGATTTCCGAACGGTGGTAGATGGAGTTCAATTCCTTTAGCCCCATCCCTCCCTCTGGCTCTCCCTCCGAATACGGAATAGGCCCAACAAGATAATCCTTAATAACAGGCTTCTCCCATCCTCCATGGTGTATGGTCACACGAGCATACCGCTCTGGGGCCTCCCTCCCGGCATCAAGATAACTCAACGCGTCCCCCTTGCTAGGAGGATAAGCCTCAATCATAAACACCGTGTTATCGGATAACGCAGCGTCCTCCGGGGGGGAGGTCAAGTTGAGCCCTAGCTCTGGGCGGAGAAGCCATTTGTAGATTTTGGCTGTTTCTGAAACTTTGAGGGGAGCCCAGAGGTTGATGGGTGAGGGAGGGGAGGCGGGTGGAGGTGTGGATGCGGATAAGGGGCATTGCTTTAGATGCGAGGAGGGCAGGGGTGGAGGAAAAGGGGAAGGAGGAGCAAGAGTGGATGCGGGAAAGAGACCTCCGGGGAGGAGACCGGCGCCGATTTCGTGCTGGTGTAGGAAGGTAATGAGGTAGAGGATGGAGAGGAACGCGCAGGAAAATAAGCCTGTGTATAGCGCGAAAGAGCTGCAGCGCAGCTCGACGGGGCCGAGGCGACAACTATACTTGAGTTCTCCATTCAGCTCGTCCGTGTTTTCGGAGTTGTTCTCGATGTTGCTGTGGTTCTTCCTAGCCATGATGGAGGGAGGAGGGGACAAAAGCCGGAAAGTCATCCGGGTTGCATTTATCTATGATGTTTGGTGATTTGCACTGGAGGGCACGGTGATGGGATGCATGTGAGCATAACTGCGGTAAGCGCAAGCATAAAGCAGGTGGACGCATTGATTGAGCGCTATAAATGGAGCACTCGATCAACAGGGTTTATCTACCAGCGCATATCTATCAGACGTTCGTTCCAACTCTTTGGCTCTCTCACTGCTGCATATTGTCCTGGAATTGTCTGTACCGACTTTGAGCTTGGAGAAGATATAAAATACAATAAAAATGTATAAAAATGTATGGGACTTGCGATAAGAGGAGGTTTAGATAAGACGAACAGAGAGTATTTGTATCTGTGCACCAACCCCTTCAACTTCCTGATTGCATCACTGGTCCGTGCGCGTATCCAAATAATATAAAATGACTACCCAACCCATTTGATTTCCTTACCACTCTGGCCTTTTGGCTTAGATCAAGTGTAGTATCTGTTCTTAATAGTTTAACCACTATTATGGAGGCACCGCCTCCATTCTTGGTTATCTAATTTTTGCCGCCCCAGTCTTCGAAGCTCTGCTTGCAACTTTGGAGCGCGATGACCTTGCTACTGCACTACTGGCTTGTGTCGTCGGGGGATCCCCCCTTTTTCCTGGCTTATTCTTTGCATGTTTTTGTGTCTCTTGTCAGTTGACATAGAGTTGGGAAGATGCAAAAAATCTGTCATGGATATTGCTTTCATCTAGTGGCATAGAGTTTGGGATATCTTATTGGATGTCAAATGTTTTGACCTTTTTTATGATTTATAGTATTGACTTGCATTTATGCTGAAGTTTAAAGTACCGACATGCTTTGTTATTTTACGCACGCGTTCCGCTTGAAATGGTTGCTGTAATTCAACTGTACATTGATCAACCAACGTAATTAGAGAATATCGCACTGTGTTTCGCTTGCTTGGTGAAAGGACACTCGAGCAGTTGGTCGTGATTATCTTCACGAGTCATTCCAGTTGCGCTGTCCATTTAGCGATACACAGTAACAGCAAACAGCCATCCCAACAAGATGATGATGATATGATTAGAGATTGCGTGTAACAAAGCGATTGAACCTGACCACCACGATAACATGACAGATAAAACTAACTGATGAAAAGATTGACCAATCTCTATATCCTCCCCCATCCTTCCTCATAAATACTATCGTATCATCGTCCACCACGGAGAGCGAGAACCAAATGCAGCACTGCGCCTGCTGAGATGTTAAAGTCTTTCGCTGTCTTCTCGTCTTGCCTGGATGAGATATTATTTCAGCCATCTTGAAACATCAGGAAACACAACGGGACGTACATCTGCCTTCCTCCGAAAATTAAACGCTGTTGCGGTGGGGGAACACCAGATTGCTCTTCGACTTTCTCCTTGATACGGGTGATCTAAGGGTAGAGTTACGAATAGCATTAGGATGGGCTTTCATGCAAGCATTCAACGGCTCACCTTATCATCCTGATCAATATCTAGCTCAATCTAAAATACCCAGTCAAGATCATCTTCCCGCAGTTTTAAACGTAAAGCACCTCTTTGCCAGTAAGCGTCTGTTAATCCAATCGATCGTCTATCAGTAAGTACTCTAAAACGTCGTTGAACGAGAGAGTTTACCTTGACTTTAATCAGCATGGTGGTAGATGGTAATAGTACAGAGAAATGAAATGAGATACGTCTAGGACGTTAGAGAAGAGAGACCAGATAAAGGATTGCTGTGGTTAGTACTTGAGGTCGCCACTCAGGCTGACTCATAAATTAGGCGCGACATGCCGGGATACCGGCCCGGATCCTCTTACTTTCTAGAGTATCGGATGATAAATATAGCGACTTGTGAGATTATACCCGCACGTACCGAGCATTTCCAAGCTACTTCACAATTTCTCCTTTATTATCTATGCCTTGCACAGTGTGATAATCAGAACACGGGGTACAACAACTTCATATTCGGTATTAAATTTGTGAAAGTTAAATCATCAATTCAAAGCATAAGTACATAAAGGAAAAATTGGTATAACTGTAAACTAGACTCCCCACAAACTATTTGCGTTTTCAGCTCCGAAGGTACAAGCAGAGCTTCGAAGACCGAGACACCAAAAAGTAGATAACCAAGAATGAAGGCGGTGCCTCCATAATAGTGGTTAAACTATTAAGAACAGATACTACAATTGATCTAAGCCAAGGCCAGAGTGGTGAGGATATTTGAAAGGAAACTAGTCCTTTTATGCATTCAGAAACGAGCACGGACCATTCACATTTCCGTGATTGTTTAATGTTCAGTCATTGAATGTAGAAGAGGTCATACTAGCTGATTTGTTGAGACTAGTAGCATTATAGAAAATAGTCAAGACACTGTTAAGTTCATGATTTGACTTGCGGGGTCGGTTAATGCAATCCTGCCGGTAAATATAAACAGGCGAAAGAACGTGAATTCGGACCTTAGTTTCAAATGATGTATTTCGCTTATTTTGGTAGAAAATGTTCCCAAATGGGACTCGTGAAGAACGACAGGAAGTAGCATCTGTTTTATGTGCGAATATCATTCAAATACTATTCTGGCCAGATTTCTATCAGAACTATCTGTAGGCTACTTAACGTAACTCTCTTACAGAGTAATTACAGTGCACGCCGAATCAAGCACCATTGAATTTTGCGTGGAGCACCACACGTTGAAGATTACCAGCATTGATTATCATCGTTACTGCATACAGCAATTCCATAAAATCGGTCTGACTTGACATGGCCTGAGCTGCATCTTTACCTCATTCAACCCAGGAGCATTCTTTCGTAATCCATGCCATCGCCGTAGTAGTCTTTCGGACTGCCACCTAATCTTTCTTCTTCATTTTTATAACACTCGCCGACATCCTCAGCTGGAGCGGGTCCATGATGCTTATTAACAGCTCCCAAAAAAGCCCTCTCTTCCTTCTTTGTGGACACGATTCCAAAGGTAATTTCAAACTGTCCAAAGGCTGGCATGATGTTGAATGAAGGAAAGGATATAAATATTATGTGGGTCCAGACTGATATAGTTGTAGTCCGAAAAGTTTAAATTGAGATAAAACGTGCTTTGGGCGGGATATTTACCGACCCAGGAATAGCAGAAGCTTGTAGCTTGTAATAGTTCATGTGTAAAATCTTGTTCTCAGGTGATGGCAATGGAATTCCGGACCGGAAGAAGGCTCTCCGGATTGACGGGCCGTTTAGATCATATAAGTATAGGTGTTCAGGAGAACCCCTTGAACTCTCTCCGAACCAGATCCGAAGCAATGAGCGCATTCGCCAGCACAACTCCATTCGCCAGCAACCCACTGAAGACAAGAGATGATCTCGCAAAATTTTTGGTCGACTTGCTCGATCCTCTAGAGACACATACTTCTCCAGGAGGAGCAAGAATTCACTTGGGCCACACAGCGACGCACTACGACGAGATAGCAGCACAGCTAGAAGGCTTTTCTCGTCCAATTTGGGGCTTAGCTTCTCTTCTCGCAGGCGGTGGAGACTACCAAGGTGCCAAAAGATGGCTTGATGGCTTCAAGAACGGGACTGATCCCGAGAGCGCGGAGTTCTGGGGACCAATGAGGGACAAGGATCAGAGGATGGTGGAATGTTCTGCTATTGGATTTTCTATCGCAGTTGCGAAAGACAAACTATGGGATCCATTACGCGATGATGCTAAGCGTAATTTCGAAAACTGGTTGGGAGGAATGAACGACAAGGAAATGCCCAACACGAATTGGTTATGGTTCAGGGTAAATATATGATATCGACAAAGCACATTTTCTGAAGGCTTACCTTCTGATTACAAGGTATTTGCCAACCTTGGTCTTTCAAAAGCTGGATCGCCGCGATTCGACGCCAAACGTATGAAAGCCGACCTTGATCATCTCGATACGTTCTACATTGGTGGAGGATGGTCTCGAGATGGTCCAGAGGGTGTGGTCCAGCTGGATTACTACTCCTCCTCATTTGCTATACAGTTTGCCCAGCTAGCGTACTCAAAAATTGCACAGGCTGAAGATCCTGAGCGTTGCGAAGAATACAAGAATCGAGCACGCCAATTTGCATTAGATTTCGTCCATTACTTCGACGAGGAAGGTGGGTTATTCATTTTCTGCGGACGCGTTCCTATATTATAACGTTATTCCAGGACGCGCAATTCCATTTGGCCGTAGCATGACTTACCGATTTGCCATGTCCTCATTCTGGGGGGCTTTAGCTTTCGCTGATGTTGAACTACCCGCTCCCCTGACATGGGGAGTCATCAAAGGACTCCAGCTTCGTAACATCCGCTACTGGATGAAGCAACCCGGCGCATATTATCCAGATGGCACACTGACCATCGGCTTCTGCTATCCTAACCACAACATGACAGAGAACTACAATTCTCCAGGGTCGCCGTACTGGTGTTGCAAATCCTTTGTGTCGCTTGCTCTTCCAGAGTCACATCCCTTCTGGGCATCAGCTGAGGAGCCTTATCCAGAGTCGCTACGAAACACAACCAAGTTCCTCAGCTATCCCCTCCATATCGCCACTAACCTCGGTGGACATACATATATCCTCTCTTCGGGCCAACAGTGCTCGTATCCCGTCAAACAGAGCGCCGCGAAATATGGCAAACTGGCATATTCCTCCGCATTCGGGTACAGCGTTCCTGTGGGAAATTTGACTTTGGAAGAACTAGGAGGAGATAACACGCTCGCTCTCAGTGATGATGCTGGAGAGACATGGAAATGCAGGCGAGTGACCAAGGAGGCGCGGATTGAAGATGGTAAATGGTTGCGATCCATGTGGTACCCATGGCCGGGTGTTGAGGTTGAGACGTGGCTCGTCCCTCCGCAGAAAGAATCCCCCCTCTGGCACCTGCGTATTCATCGCATTCGCACAGGAAGACAACTAACCTCCGCAGAAGGGGGATTCGCTATCTATGGGCAAGGTTCCAACGAAAGGGCGTTGGAGCCTTCTACAGGCGATGCCTTCGGTACGTTTGAAAACGGACCAGAGGGTAGAGCTGCATCTAAAGCTGGAGTTTCCGGTATCGTCGATATCGGTTCGTCAAACAGGAACGGGAAGGCCCTGAGGACAGATGCGAACTCGAATTTAATGGTGGCACGTGCTGTCCTGCCAACGTTACTCGGTGACCATGAAGCGGGGGAGAAAGATATTTGGTTAGTTTCGGCTGTATTTGCGCTACCCAGCATAGGTGAGCACGAGGGTGCAGCTGATGGCTGGAGCGCAGAATGGGACAAGCGCCCTCAAGTGCCCGCGGAAATTGCCTCGTTGATGAAGGCGTGAGGGATGAGTGCATCAGGAATTAGATGTCGAAGTTAAAAATGTCATACTACATTGTAAATGAATGAAAATGGACTACGTATTTCCTTGACTGGATTCGGCTTTGACCGGTGTGGAATTCGAAGGGCTTGACTATTGTTATGTGCCCAGTTGGATTTCTTCAGGTCCAACTAAATCTGCACCAGAGAGTAACCAACGAAAGGTGACGCTTAAGCGCACTCCGCGTTTTACCCATCTCCCAGTTGAACTAACGATTGAACTGGAACTGGGGGATTCGGTAGAAACATAGTCGTCTGTCCGGCTATCAATTCCATGAGTCCATCTATACCGAGCATCTTCAGACAGGACAATAACACTCCTCTCCGGAAGGAATAGACGCAATCTGTCATTGTCCTTCGAGGTGACAGCAGCCTTCACAGATTCAGAGCTTGCCTCGTCTGGTACTTTATCGAAGTTCATGACGCAGGAGCTTCCAAAGCTAACTCCAATGATTCCGTCTCCATAGCGACGAAGTAAGTCAACATGAGGAGATATACCCTCTCCTGGTTGATAGAGGTTGATAATAGCTTGCCTAGCTTGCGTAGGCACTTCAGGGAAGAGTAACGAGTACGTTTTCTTCAGAAGGAATGGCTGAAGCATCTTCGACAGCGTGGACAAGAGAGAGTCGAGAACAGGAGGAAGACTCGTGGATTCCGTGGATGGCGCTGACGCAGAAGGGGGAATGAATCGTCCAAAGAGCATCACTTGATTAGCACCATTCACTTGGAAGTATGTCGACATGCAGTAAGCCACTACGGCATCTGCAATTTCTTGCGGTAATTGAAGGGTGGGCATAAAGTAAAGGCCAGGTATAGGTGGGGCATTCAGCGCAGCAGGCCGAGGTGATATTTCGAAATTCGGCAGCGACAAAGTTGCACATGAAGCGGGGCCAGTATTAACACTATAGGTTTGATTTTCGGGTTCATCGAAGAGAGAGTCCAGTGAAGAACTTGATGTAGCAGAGAAAAGCGAAGATGGCGATCCACCTAGCTCAACCTCTGCAGAAGCATGAGCTTTCCAGGAAAGAATGGGTTCTGGTATTTCGATGCGCAATTTTTTGCGCTTGTGGGCGGACTTGTCCTTCCCTTCTCCATTTTCATTTATATCTCTCATTTCTGAAGAGTCGGCAAATGGAGACAATCTCCTCTTGGGAAACATAGTATAGACCGCTGGAGTAACTATACAAATGTTGGTATCTGGCAGCCATGAAGTTGGACTTCGACCACCACCAGCTGATTCAGATCACGCACTAGTCATGATTTCCTCGTCCATATTCCAGAAATCAGAAAAAAGTTAGAGGGGGGATTTCCAGAGGGGAAGGACTGTAGTAGGTAAGACGTGGTGGGTGGTTTTAAACCGAGTCTGAACGAACGTTCAACCAGCACCGCCACACCATAGAGATTAGATAAAGCTACGACATTCAACCTCCTTGGAACCCGGTTTCCCATTTTACCGTTACCCGGTAATGCTATTCATGGGGAACCTATTAGCGCTTGTTCCCCCACTTATTTGAAACTCTCATCTTCCTCACAATGAGAAAGTATAACGAGGACGGCTCTGTGGATATCTCTTGCATTGCAGGAAACGCATCTAACGATGTGAAGGAGTTTGTTGGGAACCCGTCGCGCTTCTTCTCCTTCATTCCGGAGGGTGTAACCGGGCCCATCTTTGGGCAAGCCATCCAGGAGAGATTGCAAGTGACGGAGATAAATATAATACAGAAGCCTGATGAGCCAAAGAAGAAGGAAGGGAGGGTTGTAATCGAGATTGATGTTATGGATGGTGAGTACGACTTCCAGCTTGCTTAAACGTTCCTTATTTACTATTCAACAAGATATGCTCAACGGAGGGGGGGCCATGCATGGTGGATGTGCGGCTTTCTTAATCGACTTGTACTTTCTCTCCCTTGTTTCTGTCATCTTCCTCAATAATATTTATACCTCGTAACAGATGCTCTTCTCTTGCGTTGTTTGCTCTGAACCTAACCACCACTGGAAACATAAACTCGACAGTTTCTCAATCTCTCAACATTGTATACCATTCCCCTGCTCAACCGTACGTTCTATATGCTTATTTCTTGGATGCACTGTATTGAAATTTGATAAAATTAAAATAGGGGTGACAAGCTCCGCCTGGTTAATACCACTCTCGCTATTGGGGCTAGGGCTCACTCTGCGCGAACAGAGGTCCGTAGCTTCATGCACCGCCTGCTGTTCGTGACATTGATACATCTATTCGTTTCAGATTTGGAATGTCACCCATCATCGCCTAGTTGCGTCCGGTACCCATATTAAAATGGCCCCATCTGCCCCTTCACCGCCCAAGGCGAACCTTTGAAACATTTCTAGATGTCCTAATTGTTAGAGATTCGTATTGCGGTATACAACAGCATACCTTTCATAAAGAAGAACGGCTTCTTGTTAAATATAGTAATTGAATATTTTTTATGTGAGGTTATGCAAAGACGAAATGAACTGTGTTAATTTGTGGGCCTCGACAAGCTCATAACAAGGGTTATTCATTGCTACTTACATAACTCGAGGACTTGTGATTCATCTTATTATTACAGAGTACTAAAATTACTGTAGCTTGTAAGCAAAAGCTAGAATCGACGAATTGGATGATACAACAGTATTCATAACACCGCCAACGATACAGTCCAGAGATATATAAAATAAATTTTCCAAAAAAGGCGAAAACCTTCCGGGGGAATTTGTACAATAAGTAAAACAATCGATATAAACGAACATACAAGAACATGTATTAGTAAAAATAAAAAGTCCAATCTGATATGAGTTCGTCAGCCCAAATTGGGGTAGGGAAAGTAAATGAGACACACTTAAAATATATACATATCGAAATAGAGATGCAGGAAAACCCTTTGGAGTATAGCTTCCAAAAGAGCTTGGTTGGATATTGTGGCAGATCCGCATCTGCAAAGTCATGGTCCCGTGCATGATGCTATATGGGTTTGAAGCATCATTTGAAGTGCGATTGTAGCTTGGAAAGTGACTGCAGCCTATTAAAACGTATGCCACGAGCAAAGGGGTTTGATTATATGAACAGCGGGCCGTAAGTGTATCAGGAAGTAATGCCACGAATCGAAAACGAATCATGCATCACGTTTTCTTCTTCAATTCGGCGAGCTCGTTCAGAAGCCGAGCGCGCTCATTTAGCAAGCTAAGCGTGCGGTTATATTCGCTTTCATACCGAGCAGCAAGGGCCTTCTGTTTGCTCTGAATGACCCCAATCAGCCACTGGCACGAAAGACCTTATCATCGACTAACCTTTTCATACGCAAGGCTATCCTGCTCTTTTTCCTTCCTTGAACGCGACAGACGAAAAGATCTGCTGCTTTCGAAAGACGCAATTTCGGTGTCTTCGTCGACAGCCTCGATATATCCGGAATGACGAACTCCAGTTTTAACGGGGGTCGAAGGTAACTCAACTGAACGATCGTCCTCGAACACTTCATAGTAGCTCTTTCTCGGAGGCGAAAAAGATATATCAAGATCTACCGAAAGAAGAAGTGAGGGGGAGGGTACTTCGTGGATGCATCTTGGATGCCGCTCAGGTGCGGATGGAGAGCTGGGGAAGGTAGGTAGGTAGCTGAATGCTGCATTTGGAGTGCTGGTCGAGGTTGGGAGCATTTCGGTGTTCACACTTGTGATGGACTCAGCTTGTTGAGTTCGGAAAGAGGAGTAAACAGTAGTTGAGTAGGTCTCCTTCGTAGTGCCAGTGGTAGCCGACACGGCTGGGGAACGAACAATTCGATCATGTTCCATGATCTCATCGTCACCTGTCAGCATTAGCCCGGCATGCCGTCCGACCCAACAAAGCAACTCTCCAACAAATACCACTTCATCCCATTCTCCTTCCGCCAACCGCCTAGGATCAACAGAGCTCAACCCAACATCCATTCCGAGAATATCATGTTCCAGGACCCCAAGGAAGATTTTCATGCTCTGAATCTTTGGGTTCAACTTCTG
>JASFDC010000298.1:0-10509 GCA_036937075.1 Mycocalia duriaeana | reverse complement strand
GCTGGCTGGCTGTAGGTAGAAAATTTTATTGCGCTTCTTATACCTTTTTCGATGAGTTGCATGGAATTCCCCGGAGGCGAATATCCATCTAGAGAGCCTCGCACCGCTAAAAGTCCATGGTATTATTATCTTCAATGTAAACATGAAGAAGCTTCATTTGATATGTCCAATGCTTTGACATGACATCTGATGACAGGGCTTGCAATGCTGCGTTGTTGTCCCTTTGTCTTTTTTCCCCGCGTATTCAAGAGAAAAATGTCGCGTTCCACTATCACCTGTCTAATATAATGTGAAAATTCTCAGTGCACCTGTTTGCCTACATCCCTATGACGCACAATGCTCCTGATGGTTAACGTGTTTAGTTCACGATTGATTTATCTTATATATTGTATCAACTTGAGGCTGACACATTATCAAGCGACTATTTTATTAGAGCTGCAAAAGATTTCAGCCAGGCGTGGCATAACGTTCTCTAGTTAATCGTCAATCAGTGGCTGATATACCCAAGAGACCCTTCCGATCATCCGATGTCGAAGCACGTCAGCGAAGCCTCTACTCGAGTATGATACGTACAAACACCCACACAAGAGCCGCACAATGCAATGGATATTAAGGACGGTAATATAATATTTATTAACTCGTCAGCCGAATAAGGTATTTTTGTTTTATGTGATGTGCTTGATATTCTCATTGGCAGAATGACTGTCAAAATCAAGAGTCATTAGTTTGATGGTTCCACGACGTGATCCAACAGTTACTGAACAGGCTGTTGGTGTACTACGTACAACCCATAAGTAGCATCTACTACGTCCGTAGGTCACATGCAAAGGTATCCGGTGCTGGAAGTCAACGTTTATGAGCCACCTGTCTGCGCGTAAATCATGTGCATGTTCCTTGTACATACCTCGGGATCTTTCACTTACATGGTACCCTTCGCTTCCAGCATTTTGAAGTCAATTTTTGGCACGTTCCTTTTTGATGCCTCCACGGAGACTCGGAACCCGGCTGCACATTTGTCCAGGGTGTTTTCTACACGCTCGGAAGATTTTCGCATAGCAAAGTCACTGCCGCCATCACATTAACTTAGCATCTGGGAGTCTAGTACCTTGGATTTTAACTGAAGCCAGTCATATACCCTTACCAGTAGTTAAGAAAGACGTCTGAGTCGGCTTGGCGCCAATACGAACATCCAATTGCCTTCAGCCGCGCGTCGTAGGAGTCGAATACCTAACATACTGCCTATAAAAGTACCTCTTTGAGCACGGATAGAGTTGACATGAGGCTGTCTGACTGTCGTAACAACTCAGCATTGACTACTAGAAGAAGCTTGTCTCTGATTCTTCAGTACTTTAATTGCCATTGGAGACAAACGGGCCCACAAGCATAAATCGCTATCACTCAGTTGTTAGCAAGGTATTTTCAAAATGAGAGGCTGCGGGTCCGGACTCCCGAGAATTACACTAATAAATATAACCAATCACTGGCAACGGCAGAAGGCGGAGTTAAAGAAGAAATTTCCTTTCTCGCCAGTTGTTTGCTTCTCTGCCCTCAGCTTGCCCGATGTGAGATTGCCAAATTGCGCACTATATATAGACTGATGTTGCTTAGGTCTAGCTGAGCTTACTTGCCATGGTACTTGCTCTTTTATGGAGAGTTATTTTGAGCTGGCCACCTTATAATACAAATAGGGATCCAGTTATCACCGGATAATTATTTAAATTTTCTTTGGACTCGACCTAAATTTTTCAGGATAAAGAAATCATCTCAAATGTCGGACGCGATTGCAGATTGCTGCTGGTGGTTGAAAAATCTCCTCAGCATTTTAAAAGTCGAACTCAATCCAAGATAATCTAATGCATTTGATTTTATGATTACAAGTCGCCAAACAGTATGTACACTGAATAAGCCACAAACCAAATCAAATACCCAATTACTTCGATACCTTACAAGTTGAGGTTGATTGGGGTGCATCCCAGAGCGATTAAGCCGTTCTTTTGAAGAATATGAGCTATAAATTCGTACAAACAATTATTAGACTTACGAAGCTGTTGTTGGTGCAGCAGACGGGCTGCGCGGTGCAGGAGTTTCCGGCAACACCGATAGCGGTGATGGGAGAGCAGGTCACTGTATATTCCAAACCGTTAGCAGAAAATTACACTCGAAAATAGACAGTCCTACATCCGATTAGTCCAGTGACATCCCCAAGGACGATGCCCAAAAGGCCAAGGAGAAGGGCACTGGAGGCGCTGGTCGCCTATATATTATATTTAGTAAACCATTAAACATATCCCTGGGCAAGATACTTACCGATTGAGTGCTCTGGCAGCACTGGAGGGAACCAGTGTTGCACTGAGATCCGTCAGTGGGCGCCGCCATAGCAAGGAGCGGGAGAGCCAAAACAAAGGCGGGTACGGTGAACTTCATATTTAAAAAGAGGTTATGCGAAGGACTTGGAGGTGTAAGAGAATGGGCTGTTTGGCTGAAGGTTAATGGTTTTCCGTTGCTCTTTTATACATACTGCGATGGCTTAATGGAAATTCCCGGAAGCGAAATAATCATCTAGAGAACTTGTGCCAGTTGTGCCACCAGTCATTCGTGGTAATCTTTAATGTAAAAATAGAGAAACTTCATTTGATATGTCCAATAACTTTGACATAGCAAAGCCACGATCATGCTGCTTCATCGTCCCTATACGTCTTCTTTATGCTTGAAATGCTTGTCATTTATTAGCTACTGGAGAGTATGGGACTGTTTAAATGGCATCTGTCTCATTGTGGGCCGAATAAATTGTGAAAGTCCTAAGCGCGCACTTGCGTATCCCCTTGCTAATGACGAATTGTGCTCAGAGCCTCCGAACTGTCTATAGATTAATGGTTAAATATTTAATGTATAGCTTCAGGTCGGATTATAAATAATACTTTTACTAAGACTGCAAAAGTTTCCTTATAACGGGACGACGTTTTTTAACAGTTAATCTAATAATACAACTAAGCACTGCTCAACGACGCGCTGCGTTGTGTCAAAACATGCCATTGAACTTCCGTGATACGAACAAACACCCCCACAAAAACCGCACAATGAAATGGACGTTAAGACGGCAATACTTCGTGAACATTTTGATATTGAAAATCGTCTGCCTTATGCGGTATTTTTGTTGCGTGATTGTCTTAATATTCCCATCGGCAGAGCAACTGTCAGAGGCAAGAGTCATTAGTGTGATATTTCTTTACAACGTGCTTCCATAGCTGCCGAGCAGCCTATAAATACCTTGATTTGCCGTGCAGTCTAAGGCTATCGGATGATGGACATAGCCTGAGTATGATCCTGATCAACTCTAAGTCTCATAAATCCAGATGCAATCAAACTCGAAGTGCAATCTTAATGTTTATGGGCCACTGGATTGCCAACTTGGTTGCTTGTATACAAGTTTGATTCTTGTCAGGACTACCATGAGGATCCTTCATCCCACCTACGATTCTTCCGAGGTTCGAAGAAAACGGCTTCGGACAGATGTTCTTTGATGCTCCACGGTGCATACGGCTGCCCTTAATAGTAAACTATTATAAAAATTTGATCTCATAGTGAAGAGCAAAGCGGGCGCTGAGTGAATTACACAGCCCTTACGGTTGTAGAAAGGCTGTTTCACAGGATAGCTGGCAAGATCTAGGGCAATCTGGAATATAGCTTGAACCAAAAGACAATGTCCACGGAAAAATACATATATATACAATTCAAGCATTCCTGAGAACGTTTTTCACTCCGCTGGGGTAGCTGACGTGATGCTAATGAGTTCGGATGTATGACTATTTTGCGCAGTGGCAAAGCCCTCTGCTGTCCTAAGCTTCTCACAACTTCAGATGTTTTCGTCAACCATTAATAGTAAGGGCTGAGGGGCCCTAGTACCTGTGGTATAGCTGTGGCAGTCTTCAGTTATTTACCGTTAACTTACTGGACAATTGTGTTAAAGCACAATACCCGAATGGGCTTCAAGCTCCGAACGCTGAATTGCATTCGGCAATTCGTACATAGGAGTTGACAGAAACCCGGGGCATTTGCAAAAGCTATCTTCCGAATAGAAGACAATCGAAGCTGTTGTCGTAAGACCTGTCTTAAAGCAGCCTTTTCATCGCTCTTCTATGTTCTGTTATATTGTTGTGCTGTGTTGTATTCCAGGTCCGTCAAGTCCATTAGATTCGCGGATACCTTTCTGAATAGCTAATATTTGATCGAAAGAGATGTAAGTTGGCAATATACCAACTAAAAATTCATTTGTATTTTACCTGACAAACTAGCTGTATTGTAGCGGTCATCCCCGAGCTCTCGTCAATCATAATTTAAAAGCTATTGAGAGAGGTTAAATGCAGCAGCATTGCAGTTATATAGAGTATCGAAGTACCCAAGACAAGCTCTTGATGATCAATAAATCAGCCAAAGTCTAAGTTGAATTAGAAGCTCAGTGAAATCCCAATCACACCTAGGATGATAATTAATTTGCAGTTATTCAGTACTTCGATAATGTTGAGATGAGCGGACGAAAGCCTCATCATCACTCCCCTACTGAAGCTTCCTAATCCGTGTTAGAGGAAGGTTTGCTAAGTCATACAAAGTATTAAGTTTGACTAATTAATGATGTTTAGTTTATCCTTCCGCAAACATACTGCTAAATCCTTTTTATAGTATAATCCTATACATAAGCATAGTTAAAGTAAAAACGTACTGTCAGCGAGTTGAATCAATGATTCATATGTACAGTATGCATAGCACCTATGCAGACGCGTCTCCTTCCGGCATGCGTGAGGCCTCTCCATGCAACTTTCCTGGTATCGGTATGGCATACTAGCCCCTGTAATATTTCGTAGGAACAAACGGCATCCCTACAATCTTACCCGCTCGCCTCTGCCCCCTCACTTCTACCTCAACCTCAGTTCCCTTTTTGTGCCATCCACTCTGTACATAGCCCATGGCAATGTTCGTCCCTAACGTGGGGGAGGGAATACCAGACGTAACGACACCGACAATGTCTGAGGTAGTTGAAGCATATATTTTCGCGTTTTCTATTTTATGATGAATAAATGAGTGAAGATGTTAGCAGAAGAGGGGGAAAATATGATTTACGTCGTGCAGGTACTCCCTCAACGACAATACCCACTCTTCTCCTCTTGGGCCCGTTCTTGAGTTGATCAAGGATGGTAGATGCTCCCATATATGTCGCTGTTTCCTGCGTCCGCCTGTCCTTACCTATACAATCAGTTCATCAGTAAAAATCTTTCCATATATGGATGGACAATACTTACCGATTACCCAACTAAGGCCTGCCTCAACAGGGGTGGTGCTCTCATCTAAGTCCTGCCCGTACAAGCACATGCCTGCTTCGAGGCGAAGACTATCGCGTGCTGCGAGACCTGTCAGCTGAACATTGGGGAATTTGGAGAGGAGGGAAGTGACAGCGACTGTATGTTGTGGGGGGATGGAGATCTATGTAACGTCGAACATCAGCGACCTGTACATGCTCAACACTAATGAAAAGACACCCACTTCGAACCCATCCTCGCCCGTATATCCACCCCTAGCAACATGTAAATTGAACCCTCCATCCATCGGGACGAATGCGCTCCGCCCAAACAGCAAGGTTCCCAAATCAAAACTCGTCAGCGTCTGCAAGCACCTTGCAGCCTCGGGTCCTTGGAGTGCCACGAGCCCCCATCCCTCCAGAATCTCCATCTCAACCTCCTGTCTCTTCCCCTGACCTTCCGTGGCGTTCCATTCCTTCAGCCGTGATGAGAAGTGTTCGAGGTCCTCGGCACGGCGCCCCGCATTGGTGACGACGTAGAATGCCTCGGGGGAGTGCTTGGTAATAACTGTGTCATCTAGGATTGTGCCTGAGGATGTAAGGAGTACTGAGAGAGTGGATGTGTAGGGGGGGAGGCCGGAGAGGGCGGATGGGGTTAGGTATTCGAGGAAGGAGGTAGCACTTGGACCGCGGAATCTGGTGGGAACGGAGGTGCGTTAGTGAATGTGTTCCTTGAGGAACGAGGTTGATGAAAATGGATGCGACAGTGGGGATTGGAAGGAGGAGATGAAAGCGGATGCGAAGAATCAAAAAGCTAGGGCGGTGTCAGGTCATAATAGAGTATACTGGGGGAAAGAAAGTGGGGCCGAAGAGAAGATCAAAGAATAACAAGCGTGGTTGAAAGAGACAAAATCCCAAAAAAATCATGAAAACTCACATCGTCTGCACCATATGCCCGACATCAAACAGTCCTGCTGCACTTCTGACATGGTTGTGGCTAGCAACTTACGTGAACTTGAGCACGTTTGCAATGCGACGATTGAAAATTGAACACGCACCTTGACCTACATCCCCATATGTGAGAGGCATAGAGTAGCCAGCAAACGGTACCATCTTAGCTCCGTTTTTGACGTGAAAGTCATAGAGGCCAGTCCGTTTTAACTGTGCAAAATAGAGAAGTTACTATTCCAACTCGACGAAAAGCATACAACAAAAACGCCAATGCTTACCGTTTCTTTTGAAACCTGACTGGCCATTGTCCTAGCACCATGGTATCTTAGCCCATTCCGAGGTAGAGACAGCCTGGGAAGGGCTGCACGGAGAATGTGCATTTTGTCGTGCTCAGCCTGAACTTCCGGCTGTTGTTGAAACAGAAGCTGAGGTTGAGGTTGGAGCGGGACGGCGAATCACCCTCAATGAGAATACAGGGTTTAGGGTTAGGGTTAGGGGTTTTGATGGTCGTTGTTTGTTTACTCTACTTACTACAGCGCTCAGCGACGTAGAGAATGTCGAATAAATGGTTCAAGATTTACATAGGCGTCATAAATGATCTATATACACAAAAGGCTCCCCAGACTGGAAGTTTATTTGGAACAAGTGCGGGCTTAATAAAATGCACTCGTATTCGACTGAAAGTTTGAACCGAAGGGATCCACTGGTGGCACGGTTCTTCAAGTTGCAGCACTGTTATTGCAGCAAGCTGAGCAAGCAAGTATTCTAGACTGGACTCGTTGATAATCAAGAAGACGAGTTTGGCGTTCCACTCCACGGAAGCAGATTGAGCCAATCTAATTTCTTCTCGAGTATTCGTACAGTCGACTCTGTCATAAAGCATAACTGTCAAACCCCATACTCTGCCATACCCAATACATTTTCGGTCTACCGAAAACGATATTTACACCAAAACTGCTCAGTAATAACCCATAACCTCCAATAACCCATACTTTTGGCTGAGGCACGGGTTAAAGTCCGCTGTAGATCCCTGTTCAGGATGTTGCTATTAATTGGGTGGATATTCAAATATTCAAATTTGCCTTACGAAAAGCAATCTCTTTTGAACAAAAAGTATGTAAAACAATACTTTATAAATATTAATGGCCAACGTGGGGATCGAACCCAAGACCTTCGCGTTATTAGCACGACGCTCTAACCAGCTGAGCTAGTCGGCCAATGAATTGTTGGGAAATCTGCCTTACTCCATATGCTCAGACTAATTCAGTGGTTGTTTACTGATACGAATATAATGCAACACGTAATTATGGACGCCTTCCATACTGTATTCCAATGCATTTGATTCGATTGGGGTGCAGCCAAGAGCACTTATACCGCTCATTATAGTAGATGCATCAGTATATAAGCATTTTGGTTTCTACGGGTTTCTCAACCAAAAAAAAAAAACAGAAAAAACCATAAAAAACCAAGAAACCTAGGAACTTGGGAACCTATGTCCCATCCCACGGAAACCTGAATAAACACTAGCTATGGAAACCTGGGAAACCTTCGGAAACCTAAAAAAAATGTGAAGCCTATGCGTAACAAATTCTTAGTTTTTGTTCGGTTTCCAGGTTTCCAGGTCCCTAAGTTTCCGGAAACCTGGAAAACCTAAAAAACCAAAGAAAACCGGAAACCTATCTGCCATCTTACTGATGACTGAGGGTTAAACCCATAAAAGAAACACTAACTTACGAAGTTGTTCTTGGTGCAGCAAACTGGCTGCTGTATGCAGGAGTTTCCACCGACGCCGGTTACTCTAAATAAGGGAGAGTGGGGCACTGTAAATTCCTAACTGTGAGCAAAATGTTACACTCGAAGCGTGAAAAAAAAATAACTTAACCTCCGACTAATCAGTGATGACTCCAATGGCAACATAAAAAGGCTAAGGAAGCCAAGAAGGGACATCAAGGCGGCTGGATGCCTCTATATTATACTTTATAAGCATTAAAGAAAATTATGGAAATATCTACCGAATCGATAGTTATTTCATCCTAGGATCATTTGATTAATGTCGTCGTGTTAAATATACACACCATTAGTGCAAAAGATTTTAACCGACCTTATGCAACTTAAATTGGATTTATTTTTCCTCGCAGCACTACAAGTTAACTAGAAAATCGCCGTTGTAGGGATAATCAGATCTCAAATGTAGTGCTATTTTCTGCAGACGATCGAAGTTGGATAAGGAATTCAGATACAGCGCCATGATGCGAAGCGGGGAAAAACTATCTTGGTCATGTGGCCGAGAGTTATAAGCAGAATGTTCGAGCACGCGTAGGCGGGAAGGGAGCCCCAAGTGAACATGTCGAGCTCGACATTGGACAGTAGACAGAGCTATTTTGATCTAGTCGGACAGTCAAATGGCATATTTAACAATAAATTACAACCAAGAATTTGTTAGCCATTTTGATAGTTCTCCAAGCCAGTAGAAAATTTCTCGGTCAGTTCACAGGTAACCCAAAGAAGGCTACGGAAGGCCAGATGGGTTATTTAAAGATGACAACCCCAGAGACATCAATGCGAGGAGGAATGTTGTCCGAGTATTGGTTGATTTTCTACCTCCATTTATTCGAATACGATCCAAATACCCCTAAACTGCAGCTCTATTACTCGTCCTGGCTAGCATACCGGAACCGTGATAGTTTTGAGCGAAGTTGCTAATCGAGACGGTTTTGCGAAGAGGGCAGCGGTCCAGGACATCCACCAAGAATTGCAGAAGCATGACCACAGGTTCATTCAGACTTGTACTCTTTAATGCGTCAACAGTGCTCGATGTGGACGATTAGCCCCCTTTTGCTTGAGCAGTCGAAATGAGTAATATAAGTCATCAGTTATGATAAGCCTGTGAGGATTATAGCATCTTCGAGCTTTATCTCAGCTTCTGACCGAGTGGGAAATAGTATTCACTGAGATGAGGCTGTACCCAGTCTTGAGCACACGAGGGCATAAACCCCAAGCGACTGACGATGCTCTTTATCGCCTGATGCAAGGATGAGAATTTCTTCTAAGAGTTCTGGCGCTATTGTGTCTGAGGTCATTTGAGAGGCGATGCATGCAGCGACGATATATGGTAGGTGGGAGGGACTGTGGAGGTCCGAGTCGAGACAAGAGAATGGACAAATGGTTTAACGCTGGGTTAGGGTTTGATATATTAATCTCAAATTGATGTAACTTCCAAGTGCTGTTGCCATCTCCTCGTCTTCCTCAACCTCAACCTCCTCGTCTTCCCGTCCCCTACCCACGTTGTACCCCCTTACTGATCCAATACCACCATGTCTCGCTTTGTGCGCGCGTCCAAGTACCGGTAAGCCCTCCAATCGTCCTTATCTTCTGATCACCGTTGATCCCAATCGCGACAGCCACGTCTACGGACAGGCAGCAAAGAAGGAACACGGTTTCGAGAATGTCAAAGTCACCAACAGCGCTTGGGATACCAATGTCATTGCTGCTTCTGGCGTAAGTTTTCTTTCTCCCCTTCTAACCTCGTTACCGACTTGATGCTCCCAGAAATACCTCAGCATAAACTGGAACGCATCTGGCGGAGGCGCATTCGCCATCCTCCCGCTCCCGTCCCCCTTCCAAGGCCTCGCCGACTTCCCCAACAAACTCCCCGACACCCTCCCCCTCGCGCGTTCCCATACCGCAGCTGTCCTCGACACGGACTGGTCCCCACACGACGACTCTCTCTGCGCCTCCTCCTCCGAAGACGGTAAAGTCCTCATATGGCAAGTTGCCCCGTCCGCCTTTGAAGGCTGGGGCCAGGAGAAATGGGAACCACAGGATTTCGATCCCGTCCTTCGTATTGATGCGTCTCCAAGGAAGGTGGGACAGGTGGTGTTCCATCCTACTGCTAAGCATGTTCTGGCGAGCGCATCTGGGGAACATACGGTTAAACTTTGGGATTTGGCCAACCCTGAAGAACCACGGAGCGTGTTGAGCGGTCACGGAGACATAATCCAAAGTCTATGTTTCAATCCCACAGGAACCCTCCTAGCCACCACCTGCCGCGACCGTAAACTCCGTCTATTTGACCCCCGCGCTGGCGGAGAGGCTGTAAGAGTCACAGATGGCCATAGCGGCATCAAAGGTTCTCGTGTGGTATGGATGGGGGATCTCGATAAGATCGCCACTACTGGGTTTAGCAAGATGAGTGATCGCCAGGTTGCGATTTGGGAGACGGGAGGACTGGGGAGTGTTAAGACTATTTCGTTGGATCAGAGTGCGGG
>JASFDC010000297.1:0-10528 GCA_036937075.1 Mycocalia duriaeana | reverse complement strand
ATGGTAGTGTTTGCTCGTTGATCTCTGCAAGAAGTAAAACGTAAGAATGGCGAGTGAGAAAAAGCATTAAGGGGACACGACGTACGAGAAGAGATAACCAATGCTTGTCTTGCTACCAGTGAAGCCGAAGACACCGTAATGTGTAGCACCAACGTCAAGGAATGAGACTTTGTTCCATGTAGGTGACGATACTGATACCTGTGAACAAGAGTGGCTATGTTCAGCAAGAGAAGTCGTGAAATAAGGGACAGTACATACGAAGATCAGCAGGACCATTGCTGCAAAGCAGAAGAAGAGGCCTGGAATGGCTGGAGATGCGGGCATGGTGAATGTAGATGGAGCTGGAGGGTCGTTGGAGTCGTGGAGGAGGCGTGAAATTGTGCTGAGGGGATGAGAAGGATGGCAAGTTGGTTTATAGGCACTCTCTGCTTCCGCATTAGGACCACTTTATGACGTCTAGCCTGTTACATCATCTTTTCTTATGTCAGAGGCCATGTTTTGTTGGAGAAAGATGGAGCGGTCACTTGGCTCCAGACTAATATTATTCGAGAATCAACAGTCGACGACATCTATAATGCAATGGATCGCACTCAAGAGTCCTCAAGCCAAAACCCGCAGTTTCCGAACTACTTAACATCGGAACATGTTTGCCGTCATGCAGCACCGCTCACCTTCGATGTTCATTCTGCACAGCGTTACGCAGCGACCCGCAGCTACTTTCACCAAAAATTACATTCAAGACCTCTTTACGCGCACAATTTACGCCGTGATGAACAGCCTCTCTCTACTTTGGCAATTTGCCCTCTTCCTTCAACTTGGCAATCACAGCATCTCCGACTCTAAAACTCATCATTCCAGTAGGCATCCCAGAATATGTCGCTGTCTGCAACAGCGTCTCACGGATTTCAAGCTCTGTCGCCCCGTTGTTGACTGCTCCTCTTATGTGTCCAGCCAACTGTGCCGGTTCCAATCGCGTTAGACGCCGTCATTCTTTGTAGAACAATTTGGCTCACCTCCGCTTCTTTTCCCTGCGACGCGAGAAGGGCGATGACAATCAAGCTACGCTGCTTCAGCTCTAGACCGGGACGCGTCCAAATGGTTCCCCATGCTGCCTGGGTAGAATTCGCAATACCATTCCGTCAAGATTCACGAATGAATCAGATCGACTTCCCGTCTTACCTCGGTAGCCAACTCTTGCATGGGCCTCATGAATTCCGAGACTCCCTATAAACCGATGATATTAAACCTCCTCATATCTAACAACACTTCACACACCTGCTTCAGTTGGTTATCCACATACGCATCTCCCTACATCGATCTCGTTTCGCATCAAACGGTCTACTAAGCAAAAACCAGTCGCACCATAACCTGCCTCCTCATCTTGATTCCCGCCTCGTACAACGTCTTGTGTGCACTCTCTTCGGAAGACATGTCCTAGTTCAATTCAAGTGTAGGCGTGTACTTATTCAAGTTTATGAGCCTATCAGAATTAACTTTCAAGACAATCCGGGAACTCTTCGGACCGCGTCTTAATAATTGCAATGATGTCATTACACGAATTACACGACCTGAATTGAACTTCACGCAACTTCTTCGCAGAAATGTGAATGCTTAACAGAACGTCGCTGACACGAGTAGATTCCCTTTGAAGTCTGGTCTCTAGCAGATTCCTCATTCTGCATTCTCGGGTTTTTAATTTTCTTGCAGAAAGACTCACAGCCCTTCAGAATCTCTTGCCGCTTACAACTGTCAATGATGTTCTCCCAGGAAAAGTGGTCTCGTGTCTGTCCCTCTCCCATGGCTATAAATTCCTCCTCACTTCTGACGATACATCTTACTACTGCATGTTCTTCTGCCAGTGAATGAGTTCAAAAACACTTACAGCCCATCTTCCTTTCCCTCAAACCTTCGGCTTCATTGGCTTAGGGGCGATGGGATTTCCCATGGCTCAAAACTTGCGAAGGAAAATACCAAGTTCAAGCGTGTTGTACGTATATGATATCGATAATAATGCGACGCAAAAGTTCTTGGATGAGGCGAATAAGGAGGAAGGCAATGCTAGTATAATAGTTACTGGGTGCGCTCGAGAGGTGGCGGAGAGTGCGGTAAGTAGTCTCTGGTGTTGTATTCCGCATGTTGGTTTATGTCGTTTTTGCCATCTAGGATTGTATTATCACCATTGTTCCAGAAGGTCAGTTTACGCTTGGTACTGTCGGGAGTCTCATGTACAACCGAATGAGCAGGTTCGCATGTAAAATCGGTTTACTTGACACAAGAAACAGGTCTTTTAGCAGCGGCTAGCATTTCAGATAAGCTGTTTATTGACTGGTATGTCCCCTAAACCACTCGCCCCGACAAAGTTTAACACTTTCATTCAGTTCAACAATCGACATCTCCACCTCCCTCCTGGTAGGAAAGGCCGTTCAAGAAAAGAATGCCTTATTCTTCGATGCTCCAGTCTCAGGCGGTACACCCGGCGCATTCTCAGGAACACTCACCTTTATGCTTGGCGCCTCCCCCACCTCTCCTTATCTCCCCATTCTCATATCAGTCCTCTCACTAATGGGAAAACATATCCACCCAACAGGCGGCCCTTCACTCGGACTGGCTTCGAAGCTGAGCAACAATTATCTCTCGGGACTCATTGCGCTTGCCACGGCGGAGGCAATGAATCTCGGTATGAGACTTGGTGTTGACCCTCATACGCTAAGCAAGTGTTTTCAAACGGGGAGTGGGGGGAGTTGGGTGAACGAGACTGTTAATCCTGTTCCTGGGGTGTGCCCACAGGCGGTTACGAGTCGTGGATACGAAGGCGGATTTAAAGTATTTGATTTAAGGTTGACAAATATTATGTGTTCAACTTTTACTGCAGGTCCAATTGATGAAGAAGGATATGGGCCTCGCTATAGATGCGGCTAACCAGGTTGGAGCAAAGATCGTTCTCGGGGATGCTGGACTGGAGGCTTACACCGCTGCTTCTGAGGATCCGAGATGCAGAGATAGGGATTCGAGGGTTGTTTATCGTTGGTACGACTTCCTCCAAACTAAAATCCCCTAATTTCGGCCTATCTAAGTATGATTATCTAGGCTAGGCGGTTTTGAGCCGGAGGGTAGGCCATCAAATTAATTTTAATATTTGTTGGAATATTCTCTACTTTTGGCTGAAAAGTTACGTGGTTGTGCAAGTGTTTAACTGATGTTCCATCTATGAAAATTATATATTTTCATTTAGTATCTAATAACCAAAAGTAATCCTGTACTAGAAATGTCACGAATTCTGGGGCTACTGACATCTTCTTTAAATTCTTTTCCTCGATGATCCCATCCCCCTCACGCTATTCTCAACATATCCCCTTTGACTGGCTGTTTCTTTACAGGTCTGCGGAAATTTATTTTTCAGCAATGGACCCCTGCAGGAACTATGTACTCGTTCAAGTTCGTCCATGCACCTCTACGTATATTTTATCAAAACTATCAGTTCATTTTGAAGAGTTCGTGATTTAACTTATTCTCAATAGTACGTATTGGATAATTGTGAAGATTTTGTGATAGAGATGGCACGTTCCTCAAACAACCCGACCTCCAAAATTTACCGGCAGAACCTTTCGATGACCAGCCCGAGAATGCATGTTTCCAGTTCAAAGATCGTGCGGAATTTGATTAGGCTTATTACCACTATTTCCGCCTTCAGCCATCCAAGTCGGACATTCAGGAGGGCCTTGAACCTGGCGCGCGACGGTTATCAAATACGCATCCGAGGACTCTTCTGCCGAACATCTCCATTGGTATAATGCTGAAGACATGTACTCGACCATTGATTCAATTCAATTCAAGCCGGGGATATGCTATGGAAAAGTTACCAGTTCTCATAAAATGGACTGAACCTCCTGTTCCACCACAATGGATGGAAGAAACATATGAACTCTATACCCGGAATGCGCTGGTTGCTCGTGAGGAACAGATTGCCACATCCAGCTTCAAAAACCAGTGTGATTACACACCTATAAGGAGTTTAATCTTGAAGGTGATCGTGTTTATTCAAATCTAATGCTGCGACATTGGGCATTCCGCGAAGCGGTATGTTTACACATTTAGCAATTTTAATCGCAGGCTGATATCAGAATCTAGGATAGTATTGCTAAAGATCCAGCTACACATGGTTCACTTTTGTACCTATTATAGCAGGAAGTGACAAAACTGTTCGTCGCAGACACAGAATGGAGTTTTATCGGTTGCTTTCCAAAACGTTACCTCTTAACTATCACTAGATTTCGTCACTTAGTAATTACCGTGAATACATAGACATGGAAACCATAATATAACTGATTTTTTGAATGACTGCTTTCAGCGGCAATCGAACAATGAAATCAACTGTTATTTTCTGGAAGTTAATCATAGACTACTATCTCCTCAATTTGTCCCCCCACGCCCGCATAATCTGCCCGTTGGAGGGTATTGTGATAAGTAGGCGTTCAATATTAGAATAACTCCTAATTTAGAACGTACCGTCGAGGTCTTGGGATCTTCAGAAGTTACGAACGAGTCCGAGTTCTTGGTCGAAGCCGTAGAAAGTGAGATCGACAGTCTGCCCTTCACAGTTGATATACCATCCACGCCTGATCTTCGTACTAGGATTATGGAATACGACGAGCTCCCAGCCATTTCTGTTCCAATGGGATGCACCCGGATCGGAGAAGTTGCTCTTCACAGGGTACCAAGCGTCGCTGCCATCTTTGTTGGAATACTTGGAGACGAAAGCCTGCACATCGCTACTACCTGAAAGGTCGCGAATGTTGAAGCCTGTCATTGTATCTTCGATAATAGGTGCGGTTAGAGTTCTGCAATAGCATAGTAGAAGCACTGTCAGTTTTAGCCAGTCAACAATGAAGTTCACTATACATTACCTTTAACTTTTGATGATTGGGGACCGCTGTTCTCATTGTCGTAGAAGTTGACGGCTTTTATATGCTATGGAGTTTCTTTGTTAAGCCAAATTTGCATCAATTCAAAGTTCAAGCAAGCTTGTGAGACTGATTTCGGAACGCAAAAGCACCAGTGAGGCCAAGCGGCCAACTCATGAAAGGATGAATGCTGAGATGATTACTCGAATTAGACGGAATTAGGCAGTTTCTTGTTAATAGATCAGCAAGTCGGTGAGGCCCAGAGCGATTATCGATTATCGATAATTGTTGAGGACAACCTTCGCAGTTATGGAGTGAAACGTTCCTCTCAGTGTATAAACAACCCATGTATGCATGACCGGTGACCTTGGATAATTCTATTAAGAAAATCCGCTTTCTCACTGAAATCCTTAGGTTTCCAAATAAGCTGATCGTAATAAGAAACTGGCTAATTCGAGTAATCATCTCAGCATTCATCCTTTCATGAGTTGGCCGCTTGGCCTCACTGGTGCTTTTGCGTTCCGAAATCAGTCTCACAAGCTTGCTTGAACTTTTGAATTGATGCAAATTTGGCTTAACAAAGAAACTCCATAGCATATAAAAACGGTCAACTTCTACGACAATGAGAACAGCGGCCCCAATCATCAAAAGTTAAAGGTAATGTATAGTGAAATTCATTGTTGACTGGCTAAAACCGACAGTGCTTCTACTATGCTATTGCAGAACTCTAACCACACATATTATCGAAGATACAATGACAGGCTTCAACATTCGCGACCTTTCAGGTATTAGTAATGTGCGGGCTTTTGTCTCCAAGTATTCCAACAAAGATGGCAGCGACGCTTGGTACCCTGTGAAGAGCAACTTCTCCGATCCGGGTGCATCCCATTGGAACAGAAATGGCTGGGAGCTCGTCGTATTCGATAATCCTAGTGGGAAGTGCAGGCGTGGATGGTATATCAACTGTGAAGGGCAGACGGTCGATCTCACTTTCTACGGCTTTGACCAAGAACTCGGACTCGTTCGTAACTTCTGAAGATCTCAAGACCTCGACGGTACGTTTCACATTAGGAGTTATTCAAATATTGAACGCCTACTTATCACAATACCCTTCAACAGGCAGATTATGCAGGCGTAAAGGGACAAATTGAGGAGATAGTAATCTATGATTAACTTCCAGAAAATAACAGTGGATTTCATTTCTCGATTGCAGCTGAAGGTAATCATTCAAACAATCAGTTATATTTTGGTTTCCACGTCTATGTATTCACGGTAATTATCAAGTGAAGAAATCTGTGGTAACTATTTCGTATTTAGAGCTTGAGTTGTTTATGTTACTCTGGTTTGACGTTGACCGTGGCTATATTATCCTACTGGATTAAAGGCTGTATAGAATATTTATATGCCAGCAGCTTAGATCAACTAACTTGTACTGTGGATAAATGAGAGATTTAAACCGGGTTCTAGTAGTAGTCATCGACATCAGTAAAACGGCAGATAGGTTCCCGGTTTTCTTTGGTTTCTAGGTTTTTCCAGGTTTCCGGAAACTCAGGAACCTAGAAACCATGAAACTTGGAAATCGAACAGAAAAACTAGACTATAAAAATCTACAGTACCACTAATGCAAGTTATATTATAGTGATGAGGTTGTGGGCATGATGGCCATCAGAAATTTGACAATTTGCATGTTTGCGCTTGGGTGGAAAAACCGCAAAAAAGTGCTAAAGTTAAAAGTTCGGCAAGCCACCTCACTTTCCCGAAAAAGTTGGATATTTAATTTTTGTCAAATTAGTAAACTTACAGTCCACAACGTAAATAGTTAGTTATTCTGGATAGTAATTTCCACTTTTCTGCTTTTTACTTGCTAGAAGTTGAAAAGCGGAGAAAAGTGAACAGTAAATTGTCAACTTCCTGATGCTGGTCAATATAATGCCAGTGGTTTACAAAGAAAGAACGGAAGCCGTCTAAATTTAATGCATCATGACAATGAAGTCATCGGGAACTCGCGAAGAACCATAAACAGGCAAGAGCTGTGTTCCTCGAGCAAGGACATCCGATATTCAATGACTTCAGTAGTAGGCTGCGGGAAATGTGACTGTTACTATATCATCGATGAACTCGACAGATCGTCCACGCATGACCACATACTATTTTAGAAGGTGATTTGGCCTTCTTTATCCGCGCATTTTGAAGTTTGGAATTTTACCGCGGCCACCTGGCTGTACATCTTGTGATTAACGGCAGTTTGCAAACGAAATTTGAAGATACGTCCAACAACTATGCGATGAAGCGCAAGGCTGTGGCCCTTTATCGATCTATCTTAAAATGTCTATGCTCACAGCCCATTCCCCGTTACCCAGCCAGTGCCAGTTGACCTTTTATTTCTCACTGCTACGAGTCCGTGGTATCCTCTGTGCCATTCAGCGAAAAGCTAGTTAACTCTGGAGTTCTAAGCAATGGACACAAATAAAATATCACGAACGAAATTTAATGTATGTGGCAGGCTTCCGAATACTGTTGGACGTCATCGGGGATACTAATATCCTTCTGAAGATTCATATGGACGAGTCTCCTCCATATACTTTTTCAAGTTCGGTACAAACGGATGCAAATGTGATAAGGCAAACTGCTGGTGATTATCCTCAGTTTTACGTACTTCCTTCTTCGCGGCGGCATTGCTAACATCGTATCATCAAAAGAGACGGCACCAGCTGTCATTACCGCTGGACATGAATTCGGTGCGGATACTTCTGAAGATGCGACTGTCTGGAAGGTTTACAACTTGGAAGCTGCAAAAGCTGACGCAGCCTTAACTGAGGGATGTAACAGAGGAATTGATCTGTTGCTCGTTTTTGTGAGTGTCTTCGATATTATTGACAGATGCTTTCTGTTTAAATGGAGTTGCAATAGACCGGCTTATTTTCCGGCGTACTGACGACATTCCTCATGCAATCATATCAACTTATGACTCCAAGTCCTACCGATGATACTAATGCTCTCCTGTACCGACTGATTTCATTACATGCGAATGCTGGTGGCATAATTTGACCGCCCATTGGCTTCTCAATGCCAAGTGACAGCGGACCTTCCTCGCGCGTGGTGCACTGGGTCAATGGCTTGTGGTTTGTTGCTTTAGCATGCAGTCTGTCAACCGCTTTAATAGCCATGCTCATCAAACAATGGCTGCAAGCTTACGTTCATGACATTTCAGGATCACCTAGATTACGTGCTCGCCAACGTCAGCTGCGAAGTATGCAATTAGAGGAATGGCGCCTCCTTACGATCGTGAACGCATTACCTTTGATGCTTCATATATCGGTACTATTATTCTTTGCTGGTCTCCTTGTCCTGCTTTGGTCGA
This sequence comes from Mycocalia duriaeana, assembly GCA_036937075.1. Lineage (NCBI taxonomy): Eukaryota > Fungi > Basidiomycota > Agaricomycetes > Agaricales > Nidulariaceae > Mycocalia > Mycocalia duriaeana. The sequence goes on along the minus strand of JASFDC010000297.1, from coordinate 2,266 downwards.
GCGGCATCGGCATTACGCTCGCGGCATTCGTTATAGTTGCAATGGCATACTTACTGTACTTTGGCTCAATGTGTCTATCTTTTTTTTATCCTGATTGTCCATATCAGCATCCTATATGTGTACATCTTCGTAAATGGAGAGACAGTGCGAGGCTGCTGGGAAGAAGCTCCAACTCACTCAGCCTGCCGCGGTACGGAGATGTTGAAAGCGCCAACCATGAAGATCTTGGCATATCACGGTAAAGATGCAGCTGTTTATTAAAGGGATATCCATGACTTATATTTCGGCAGAGACATGAACACTACTAGGGAAGATATTATTGATGCATCCGCCTTAATTTGGATTTTTACCAAATCCACCTACAGCGATGCTGTTGCCGCCTCTCTCGAGGCGATTGCCAGTCTTCCAAGAGATTTTACGGCCTTCAATGAATTTCGGAGGTACAATGCGATTCATTTGGTCGTACAGGGTTTTGAATCCTGCTTCTATCGGGACGCTACTTCCGATGTCCAGTGGTATGTTTTAGATCCAGTTCGAGCGTCTATGTATTGTTGTGCATGGATGAGACTGATTCAAGGGACGTCAGAACAGTGGCCGCTAAATCTTCTGGAACCGCTCTGGCGGCTTCAAAGCTTGGAAAGTCATCCAAATTCCGCGGCAATTGCCTCATGCATGCTTACTTTAGCAGGTCAAAACGACTATTCAGCTCAATGGGATCTTATTTCGCATTTGCAAAAATGCACCCTTGGTGACATCCATCTTTCACTTTTAACGCAGTGTTGGATCATTGACGTTCTTCTGATATCATCTGTGACGTGGGACTTCGCAGATACTCTAGCACAGGAGACTCTCTGCAGGGTTACTCCCGTTTTATTATCAATGCTTAGAAACTCGAGCCATTTTTCGGCTTCTGCAGTCAGAAGCGGTCTGGGACTAGTGCTGTATTCCCTAACGGGGGGATCGGTTGATGTATTGCAATTCCGATGCGAAAATCTTCGAAGACAAAAGTACCGTGAATTTACCACGAAGGCGTTCACTGTACTTGTACAAAGTCCCCACCACTACGGTATTGATGAAGGCCTTCTCGAGTTTATCAGCTCTGAATTGGCACGGGACACTTCAACCTCAGACCCCTTGCGCTCTGTTGCATCTTTGTCCTCGCATTTGAATCCGTTTGCATTAAGCAAGTCGAACTCGGGCAGTTCACCTACCGAGAAGAGCAGCATAGATCAGAACTCAAGTACAAATGGTACCCACGTTGTCCTCCCACACGACATAGAACTGAAAGACTGTCGAAATATTCTGTTGCCTCTGTCAACCGTACCAACGGAGCGGCACCAAAGCATGGTACCAGTTGGCAATGACTTTGGAGAGAATATAAGATTCCATAATGAAATAGGGCACCCGACGGTTGCAATAATACCCAACGAGCCAGGCACTGATCTCCCCCCTGACTATGCTTCAATTGCATTTCGAGACCCCCATTCTATTCTTATGTCTGCAAAAAAAATGTATTTTGAGTAAATGGCTTTTAACCTCGCCCATGGTCATAGAAGAAGAGAAAGCTATGGTGGAGAGGTATTATGAAGCTAAAAGCGCCGCGGAAAAGACCCAGGCCGACTTATACGGTGGCGATACCGATACAGCGAACAGCGCAGGGGCATGGCACTGGGCATACGAAGTACATTATTCGAGACCTTTGCCTTTGCCTCTCTCTTCGCCCTCTGAAAGTTCACCCATAGGCGAATCGGCCTTTTTGCGTCCGAATGAACTCCCTCCTTTCTTTGCCCTACAATCTGCGTCTAATTCCTTGAATATCCCATTCTCTCCTCCTCGCCCTCCTTCTCCTCCTCCTCGACTACCTCCTCGACTACCTCCGTATGTTCTAGAAAGGTGGGAAAAGCGTATCCAAGATTTCGCAGAAACATACGAAGCTGGGTGTGAAGACATAATCAAACAGGATACTATAAACGTGTTACAAGGTTGGCAGCGGAGAAAAATTGTATAGTTTCCCCGGGATATATATCCCATAAACAGCCTATGACAAGTTGATTATCTTTTGAAGAGGAAGATTATTTTGGTTTTGACCACCAGTCACTAAGGTCTAATTTAATTAATAAATGGTATAAAGCATCTATGCCTCCTGGCGGTTGACGCTCTCCATTCGGCGATGATTCTATTAGCGATAGTGAAGGTGAAGGTCCCTTGTCGACCAAACCTTTCAAAACCTTGATCTAAAAATTTGAACTGTTAGCAAAATACGGGA